>PVKS010009225.1:0-55686 GCA_004027875.1 Aplodontia rufa
TCCCCCATATTCCCACTCTCCAGTCTCCTAGGAGTTCTTCCTACATCCTCCCCCCTCCCAATCCCCCTCCCTACGCCTCCAAGTAACCTAGGGAGCCTAGCACCCTATTGCGTTAAAAATCATACAATTTGAAGTTATTGTTAGCTTAGCCGTCTAACATACTGCTTCCCCATGTATTCTAGCTTCCACAGATAAGATATACCATTCGGCCCTTGAGTCTCTGAGATTGGGATACTTCACTAAGCATAATTCTTTCCATCTCCATCCATTTGGCTGCAAAAGCCATAATATCGTCTTCTCTAATGGCCGAGTAGAATTCCATCGTATAAAAGTACCAAAGTTTTTGTATCCACTTATCAAGTGAGGGGCATCTGAGTTGGTTCCATAGTCTAGCTATAGTAAATTGAGCTGCTGTAAATGTTGATGAAGCCATATCACTATAATGTGCTGGTTCTAACTCTTTTGGGAAAATACCCAGGAGTGGGATAGCTGGGTCATAAGGTGGTTCCATCCTTAATTTTTTGAAGATTCTCCACACTGCTTTCTGTGGCTGAACCAGTTTTGCAGTCCCACCAGCAGTGTAACAGTGTTCCTCTTTTCCCACAGCCCCTCCAGCATCTGTTATTGTTAGAATTTTTCATTTTTGCCACTAACAGGAGTGAGGTGGTATCTCATTGAAGTTTTGATTTGCAATCTCATTGAAGTTTTGATTTGCATTTCCCTTATAGCTAATGATGTGTAGAGCATTTTCTCATATATTTATGGGCTTTCTGGACTTCCACGGGAGAGAAGTTTCTTTTAAGTTCCTTAGCCCATTTATTGATTGGATTATTTGTGAGTTTGGAGTTTAGTTTCTTTAGTTCCTTGCATATACTGGATATTAGCCCTCTGTCTGAGGTGTAGCAGGCAAAGGTTTTCTCCCATTCTGTAGGTTCTCTCTTGATGCTCTTGACTAGATCTTTAGCTGTGCAAAAACTTTTTAGTTTAATTGCATCCCATTCATTTATTCTTGATTTTACAGCTTGAGCCATGGGAGTTTTGTTAAGGAAGTAGTTGCTGATTCCTATATGCTGTAGTGTTGACCATGCTTCTTTTTCTAGTAAGTTTAAATTGTTGGCTTAATATCCAGGTCTTTGATCCATTTTGATTTAATTTTTGTGCAGGGCGAAAGAAAAGGATCCAGCTTCAGTTGTCTACATATGGCTGTCCAGTTTGTCCAACACCATTTGTTGAACAGGCTATCTTTCTTCCACACTATGCTTTTGCATATGTGACATATGCTTTGTCAAATATCAAATAGTTAAATATATGGGGTTTTGTCTCAGGATCTTTTATTCTGTTCCACTGATCTTCGATTCTGTTTTAATACCAATACCATGCTGTTTTTGCTACTACAGCTCTGTAGTATAATTTCAGGTCAGGGATTGGGATACCCCCTACTTCTTCCTTTCTATAGAGTAATGTTTTGGCTAGTCTGAGTCTCCTGTTATTCCATATGAACTTGAGAATTGCTTTTTCTATATCTGTGAAGAATGCCATAGGGCTGAGGACTGAACTCCGGGCCTTGCGCATGCTAGGCAAGCGCTCTGCCACTGAGCTAAATCCCCAACCCCTTTTTTTAAAAAATTTTGAGACAGGGTCTCACTAAGTGGCTAAGGCTGTCCTTGAACTTGCAATTCTCCTGTATCAGCTGCTGGGATTATAGGCATGCACCACTGTGCCTGGCAGCACAGAATATCTTAAATGTAGACATCCATACATATCACCTGGGGTTATTGGTTAAGGGCATATTCTGATTCAGTAGGTCTGGAGTGGAGCCTGGGTGCCTGAATTTCATACAAGGTCCCAGATGATAGTAATGCTGTTAGTATAGAGACTACCCTTTGAGAGCAGAGCTCTACATCCCCACTATCCCCAGACACTCCTTCAGAGAGCCCTTTACCCTGTCCTTAACCTGGTTACATTTTTAGTGCCAGGAGGAGACAATCATTTGCAAAGCTTGCACTGGAGAAGCAGCACACTAGGAGCTCTGGTTGGGCCCAGGCAGGGAGTTGTTCAGAACTATTTGCTCCAGGTGCAGTTTTTCTGAATTTAGTGAATTGTTTAGCTAATATTGCTTAGTTAACACCTGCTATATGTACAGTCATGGCACTTGAGGCTTTATCTATATTATCTCACTTAATCCTCCCCTGAAGGAAGTAAGATAAATATCACTCTCACTTTAAAGTAATATGTTCAAGTCAGACCTTGAAGGTGATTTGAATCTAATTAATTCATCTTTCTTACTCCAGTCCCTCCTCAGAGACATCAGATAAAATCATGAGATTAATATCATACCAGAACTTACACAGTGGGGGAACTGCTGTCTTGCAAAGCAGTCATCTTGGAAGGCTGGTTCCTAGTGCACTCATGTCTCTAGTGCTCAGTACACACTTGGAGCCCCACTTTCGAAAATAGCATGGATGCTTTCTGATCACCAACTTCCTGCTCAATGAGTTCTCCACAGGAAGGAAATATTGGAGCCACTGAAGCAATCAATAACTCAAGATGGAGAGATTGGCAGGAATTAGCAATAAAGAAAAAGCACTGGGAACAGAGAATGGTGAGTCCAGGGGAGAAAACAGACGGACAGTGCAGGAAAAGGACATGACAGGAGTCTTAGCCGTTACATTCAGTTCTGGCTCCACATTTTAGAGGCACCTATTTTCTAGACATGGCTGAGTGCTAGATGTATAACGACATGGTCCCTGTTCTCAAAGAACTCACACGTCAGTGAGTAAGGCAAATGAATAGGAGACAATTTTCATAACATGCTAAGTGCTATTTCAGAGGTTTGTATAGAGTGTTATAAATACACAGGGCAGAAGCACCCATCCTACCCGGGGGAATTAAGGAAGACTTCTCTAAAGAAAGCTCAGGGATGAAGCATGAGTGTGAAGCAGAAAGAGTGGGGAAGAAAAAGAAAGGAAAAGCATTGGAAGAAGATGCACATGATTATACAGCAGGCCAAAGGATTAGCTTAATTTTGCTAGAACGTTCAATGATAGGAGGTGAAGTGGCAGGTGACAAGACAAGACTGGGAGGAACACTGAAAATCATGAAGGGTTTATAAATTATGTTCAGGGCTTTGGACTTGAACTGGTGAGAGTAGGGGAGTTATTGAATGATTTTCAGCCCATTGTCAGATTTATATGGGCAGATCAGTCTGGAAGCAGTGTCAAATAAGTGGGCAGGAATGATTAAACTGGAGGCAGGTAGGTCAGAGAAAAGTCATTGCAAGAGGAGAGAAGAACTTGAAAAAGGCAGTGTCCATGGGGTTGGAAAAAGTAGGTGGAGAAGAAAAGCATACAGAGGTCAGGCTGCTGCTAGAGTTTAGTGGCTGATTGGATCTGGGTTTGGGGGAAAGACTTTAGGCAAGGATCACCCGTTTCCCTCCTGATTCAGGTGATTTAATGAATCGTGATGCTACCAAACAAGATAAATAAGAAACAAGGTTTTTTGTTTGTATTTTAAGAGAGAGAGAAGGACAGTGAGAGAGAGAAAGAATCAATTTTATTTAGTTTTTCAGGTGGTCTTCGTCGCTCAGACACTTTGTTGCATACGTGGTAGTGGGGGTTCAAATTCACATCCTTGCGTATGCCAGTAAGCACCATAACCACTGAGCCACCACTCCAGCCCCAAGAAACATGTTTTCATGATTCTGTTTTGTGCAGGAGTGTGTGTATGACCATAAACACAAAGGGCTGGAGAAATAAAACAAGGATCACCAACATAAAAGGTGTATGCAGAAAACTGGTAAAGGGTGCAGGAGATGAAGGAGACTGGTGGCAAGGATGTTTGGGTAAAACAGGGTTTTAAGAAGAATACGGTAAGATAGGAAGTAACCAGAACCAGAGTCCTGGAGGGGTTCTCGCTCTACAACAGGAGACTTGCAGAGAATGAGGCTGAGGGGAAAGGGCCATCAGAGAAGTTGTCAGCTGCCTAAAGACATCAAGAAAGAGAACTCAAAACACACAGTTCCCAGGTTTTCTGACATTTCAGCAAAAACTTTATTTTGTTCTCAACAATTATGGGTCTGATCCTTGGAGGCTTGAGATTTCACATGGAGGGAAGCCCTCCATAGAGAAGTCCAGTCATGGTCGAGATCATTGCAGGTCTGCTGTTTCTTAGGGCTGAAGGCTGAATAGGGTCTGGCCAACCTAGAAGTAACAGTAAGGAGTGGAATATATATTTGCGGCCCCAAGTTCTGGTTGCATCAGAGTCCCTTGACTTAGCCTTGGGCCACTCTTCCCAGCGGGGGACAAAAAAGCAGCAAAGATCTTGGAATTCTAGCCCTTGGGGTATGAGGCAGCACAGATTTAACAAGAGTGGCCTGGTAGACCAAGACAGAGCAGGGAGCATCCTGCATTGAGTTTTTTTTTTCCTTGTTGTTTTGTTTTTTTGTTTTGAGAGACAGGGTTTCAATAAGTTGCTTAGGACCTCACTAAGTTGAGGAGGCTGGCCTCAAACTTGTGATTCTCCTGCCTCAGCCTGTGAAATTGATGAAGTTACAGGCACGTGTCACCACACTTGGACTGTGCATTGAGATTTTTACACAACTGGGAACTTCTCTTCCACCAACTGTGAACATCCAGATGGAGGCTCAACCTTGGAACCTATACTCTGTTATGTGGTAATCATTATTTCTCACTTTTAAAACCTTCAATAATACTTTTCTGGGGGCTGGAGCGGTGGCTCAGTGGTTAGAGTGCTCGCCTGGCATGCACAAGGACCTGGGTTCAAACACCAGGACCACATACACAACTAAGTGTTGGAAAAACAAAAACCAGATGAAAAAATAAAGTTGATTCTTTCTCTGCCCCTCTCTCTTTTAAAAAACAAAACAAAACACCTTTCTGTAAAAACCAAAGTAAAAATAATCACAATTATTATTTTCATGTATAGTAATGGAGTCAGTAAGCAGCATAGTTTCACCATACCTAGAGAAGTTTTTAAAAAATGTACAAGCTGGGCTGGAGTGGTGGCTCATCGGTTTCGGCACTTGCCTGGCAAGCACGAGGACCTGGGTTCAAACCCCAGCACCACGTATACAACTGAGTATTGGAGCAACTAAGGCCATGTGAAAAACTAAATAAAGTTGTTTCTCTCTTTCTCTGTCTCTCTCACTGTCCCTCTCTCTTTAAAAAAAAAACAAAACAATTTTTGAAAAAAAAAATGTACAAGCTGGGCATGTTGGCCTATGCCTGTAATCCCAGCAACTCATGAGGTTGAGGCAGGAGGATCACAAGTTCAAAGTCAGCCTCAGCAACTTACTAAGGGCCTGAGTAACTTAGTGAGACCCTGTCTAAAACTAAAAGATGAAAAGGGCTGGGCTGTGGCTCCATGGTTAAGGTTCAATCTCTGGTAAGTACCTCCTGCCCTACAAATGTATAGCTAAAGCTAAGGGTAGATCTTTGCTCTGTTTCCTATGTCCAACACTGAACCCGATTCTGAGGTGTAGGAAAGCCTGGTTTGTGCTGGGCAGAGGCCTGGCAACCTCAAAGATATTGAATAGACTCCTTCCAAAAATCTTGACTTTGAGGACCAACTGCATTCTGAAAAACTATGGACATGAACAGCCTGTTTTTGGCTATTTACAAAAATTAGGTCTGCGAATGTTGCCAGAATTGAATGAAAGTATTATGCTATTTGATGTATTTGAAATAACCCAGTAAGTTGAATCTATCTATCTTTCTTTCTTTCTTTCTTTCTTTCTTTCTTTCTTTCTTTCTTTCTTTCTTTCTTTCTTTCGCTATGAGAGGCATGCTTGTTCTCTAGAAGTCTTGGTTACAATCAGAAACGAAACTCCAAAATTTATTATGTTCCCTGGCAGAAGAACAATACTTTCTCTTTACCCACTCTATACCCTTATAGCTATCATAGGATTAGTTTTAAAGCCTTCACATCTGGATCTCAAGGAAGTACAGAATAACTATTTCCAGGAGTATTTTGGTTTTTAAATGGACACCTAATTACATAGGCAATTGAAACCTGTCCTCTTAATATTACGACTTCCATTTTTTCCCTGCCCCCTTCTACGTTACACTTCAATGGAAACTTCCTGAATATTAGTTTATGGTGATTTTATCATAGTCCAATATGTGTGTGATTATTATTTTTTTTTAATTTTAATTTTTTGGTACTGGGGATTGAACCCAGGGGTACTTTACCACTGGATATATCCCCAGGCCATTTTATTTTTTGAAACAGAGTTTACCCAAGTTGCTGAGATCTTGCTAAATTGCTGACACCGGGATCCAACTTGCCATTCTCCTGCCTCATCATAGTCCAATGTGTAGGAGAGTAATTTTCAGAAAATTGTTATATCTGGGTGGGACTAAAACAAATTCTTTCTTCTTAGGAGAAATGATGGTCTGTGGAAACCCCAAAACCCTGGATGCCAGTCTATAGTAGATCCTGGTCTACTCTGAATTTTACTTTCTCACCTCCACTACCTCTGACCCAGCTTCAGCCAGCTGCAAATTGTCTGGATCGAGCTGCTTCGACACACTGATGTTATCAGCCTTACTGTGCCTGGAGGCATGCAGATAGGAGCAGGCAATGGCGCCGCGTCTCACCGGATGTAGTAATGTAATTTAGTTTCTGAAATTCAAGTATAAAATCTTGAAAGCCAGATGTTTTTTTAATCTACCTCAGAAGGAGGAGTGGTAGTTTGGAATTCCCAGTGGAACCATCTAAATAGGGAAATGGTTTCTGTCATGTACTAATAAATAGTTCAAAGCAATGGAAAAACATACAGAGAGGATTTGTAGGGAAAGTTAAGTGCCCAGTCTTTCTTGTCTCCTTTCTCCTCCCTCTGAACTGTGCTGAGAGGTGAAGACCACTGCATTTATGTAATCCCAAAGCTAGAACTGGAAGAGTCTCTTTCTGAGCATTCCTGAAAGTCCACTGCGTTAGAGAAATGCAACAGGCACTGCCTGCCTGTGAAGTCATGCTCTGGCAGTCCAAGTGGATCTCAACCAGCACCTTTTTGGAAAGGAGTTATTCAGATATGGCTAAGAATGGGGTAAAGGTGCAACTGCTTGCCTTCCTGGCCATCTCTCCAACTTGTGCCATTCCTCTCTAGGCTTATTGCATCACTGGTCTTATTCCTGATGGAGCACGGAGATCCTTCCCACCTCATTCTCCCCTTCATGTTAGCTCTTAACTCATCTTCAAGCCTCAGCAGACAATCATTTCTTAACAGAAGTTTCCCATGGATGCCAGGCTGGGTTAGATCCCCCTGTAATATACTCTCACAGACCCTGCACTTTTCAAATTTTATTTAAATGATTATTTGTCTAATAAAGTTTATGAAAGTAGGGACTCTGACTTTTTCCACTTTGTCCTTCCAGTGTCTAGCACACAAAATGAAGGGGTATAATCTGCCAGCAGCCAAACAATGCTTTCTACTTGATTTGAAGGCGGGGCAAGGGTCTTTTTGTAATAGAGAGGTGACAAAAGGCTGGCTATGTCAGAGCCTTGGTGAATGGTGCCCTAGACAAACGTTGCATGGTGTATCCTTTTTTTCCCCACCAGTACTGAGAATTGAACCCATGGGCACTTACTGCTGAGTTACATTCCCAACCTCATTTATTTTTTATTTTGAGGCAAGGTCTTGCGAGTTTGCCCAGGTTAGTCACCAACTTGTGATCCTCCTGCCTCAGTCTCCAGAGTGGCTGGAATGGCAGGTGTGTGCCACCATGCCCAGCTACATTGTGTGTCCTTTTAGGGCTTTCCATGTAAGCCTCTTGTCAGGACCTGAGTAATTGTCTTCCAGGAAGTTGGAGCACAGCCAAAGAAGGAGTCCCCAAGACCCTCATTTGCTCACTCACTCATTCATTGAAGACTTGCTATAATTACAACCCCTCTTAAGGTCCCTGGCCAAAGCAGCAACAAAACTTTAGGTCAGGTTCTCATGAGAACTGACTACCAGATTAATAGATAGTGACTCAAAGCCCACACCAGCCTTAGCTACTTTTTTGCAGATTAATACCTCCACAATTAAAATGAGTAAGGCCCAAGTATTATTGTTGAGTTTTAAAGGAGTGGGCAACAACTGGAATCAAAACTCTCAGAAAATCCCATGGAAGGAGAAAGGAGTGGGGCTACTCTGATCCTGTGTCTATTAAAGTATTTCCTGAAAACCTAGGGCTTGCAACCATGTAAACCTAGCAATGAATTCTCCCAAGACAGAGGAGCTCTCAAGAGTTCAGACATAAGGGCAAGGAAACTATGAAAGAAAATGCAAGAAACCCCCAGCACAGCAAATACATCTTGTGGCTGAATAGTAGGGCCTGTGGATTCTAGTTTGCCTGTGAAATGCACAGACTTTTTCATTTCACTCTCTGAGAGCCCAGGTCTGTTTTCATTCAGGCCCTGAGATCCCAGAAAAAGCCTTCAGGGCAGAGAGTAAATAAGTTGTCTCAGGTCAATGCCATATGGCAGCCCTGGGATTAGAATTTATGGGTTCTTCTTTCCAGTCACCTGCTCTCTACCCTGAGTCTTGCACTGTTTCTTCTTCTGAATGCTTAGGATTATATTCAATTTAGCAAGGTTTGTGGTCACATAACCATGGCTTCTAAATAAAACAATGAGTATAGAGCATCTGCTGTGAGGAAGGCAAACATAGGGGCACTTTTGCCCCTGAGAACAGATGGAGAGCAAGCTCTAGCTGAGGTTAGGTCTGTTCTATTTGAGCAAAAATCAACACAGACAGACCTCTTGGGGTCTGTCAAAATCCTCAGCTGTTCTTGTTGCTTCTCCAGGCATTGTCGTGGATCAAAGAATTAAAGAGCCTGTGCTTAGTCCCATGGTAAGCGCCTCTCCTGGAAGACAGAGTGAGCTACTTCCAGGAGCAAGAGAACGGCCAGATTCAGGGGACATTCTGGGTTCAGATCCTTGAGCATCTTTTCATCCATAAATTAGTTACTGTGTTGTCAATGCCCCCATCTCCAGGAGCACTACCCAGCAACACCTCTTCAGGTGGGGTGGGAGCAGCCCTAGTCATTTATTCTAAATTCTGCCAGTTCTACTCACGGCTTAGTAAACACCAAAAGTTTTTTTTTTCCTTCTTTGCTTTTCCTTGTCCTATTGTGGTTAGTTGGTGTGGCTGGAGGAGCTTAGAGTTGTTTTCCAGGGGTTTCCCTATTTCACTAATTAGTTTCTTTGACCAAGAAGTTCTTTGAGATATATTTCATGTAATGGCCTTTGGCTTGATGGTTTTTTGTTTGTTTGTTTGTTTTTTTAAGGAGAGAAACAATTTTTATTTAGTTTTTCATGTGACCTTCATTGCTCCGAGACTTCGCTGTATACATGGTACTGGGGTTTGAACCCACGTACTTGCACAGGGCAGGCAAACACCGAAACCGCTGAGCCACTGCTCCAGCCCTGTTGATGGTTCCTTTAATGAAAGACCCAGGAACCTATGAAAGTTGAAGAAAACAATGTCAAAAGGAGGAGGGCCTTGCCTGAAGTCAGAGCAGAGCTGATTGGTAGAAATGGGATCTTGAGTGTTTTCAATTAGCCTCAATCTAGATAGATTTACCTTCCTTCTTCACTTGCCAGCTTGGGGAATCCTAGGATGAGTTTACAGTAACCTCATTCACTGACTCTGATTAATTTACCCTCTACTTGGAGGTAGAGAAGGAACTTTTGACCTGAAAATTCAATCCCTAGTAGATGGTTAGGATTCTTCTGCCCCCTCAGACTCCTCATACTCCCTTTATATGATTTTGAGAATGACAGAGGAAACCCCTCTACAATGTTCTGCCTGTGGGCTGTGGGGGCCATAGAAAGGCTAGAAGGGGGGGCAGTCTGTGAGTTCCGAGACTGACTAGTTCTGTTTCTGCTTCTACTTGCCACCCATGTCCCTCTCATCTCATGTCAATGTCCTTCCCCTAAAAAAAGGTGTCTTTAAATCAATTGTACTCCATGGAAGTACTCCTACTTCATATCCTGAAATATGCTCAGTGTTTCTCCTTAGTGTCCCTCTCCCTCATGCCCTAATGAAAGAAGAGATATTAGAGAAAAAGGCCCTTTTAACAATTCCTGATTCCACTGGACTCCCACCAACATGCACAGTCCTACAGTCCTGAGGTATTCGGGTGCTAGACCCTTGCTAGAGACAGCTCAGGAGATAACATAGTTGTCTTGCAAGTTTATTTCACCTTCAAAGTGATGGTGACCTCAGTAGAGAGCTCAGTCAGGCTGGAATGGGCTGGAAGGGATAAGGGACTCACAGGGCTGATCTTGGAAGAAGTCAGGACCATCACAATCACAGCTAGAGAAATATACAGGAAGGCTATTGAAAAGTCAATAAGCACAGAGCCTTAAGGACACGAGCCTCCAGGTTTTTGAGACCTGGCAGGACAGGCAGAGCTCCTCTAGGAGCTCTCCAGGGTTCTGAACCATCTCCTCTGAAGACCTTGGAGGACTTGGACAAGAGCCCCGCCTGCTGGTTAATGCTGACCTTAAAGCCACTGACTCATCTCTGTCCACTAGTGATATCAGCTGCTTGTCTGAACCCATGGCCTGCATGGCCTGAAATAGCTGCAGAATGACTCCAATCACTCCCTATGGCCATAGCCTGGGCTTCATGCCAGCTACCTGGCTCACTGGCCAGATTTTCAACATGAGGTGATGAGGTTCAGGCTCTTGGTTGTGTGTTAAAAAAAAAAAAAAAAAAAAAAACACACACACACACACAAAAAACCTTCCTGTCCATCTGAAAGCTCAGGACAAAACAGATGTGGCTCAAGGACAAGGTGGCCATAGGGAAGGAAGCGAGTTCTCCATGTGGTACATCCTCAGGCTGCACATCAGCTTCTTCCCTCTCAGCAGCCACTGCACACACACAAGCATGCTCACACACCACATTCTCCATCCTGTCACTGCAGAACTGCAGAGAAAGTAATCTGCTGTAGAGAAGGTACTCTCCTTTTTCTGCATTTGAGCAGAACCCACCTGTTTTGTTCTCACCATAGATATTACAGAAATTTGGCAAAGAGCACCAAAACTAAAATTTCTTTTTCTAAATTCAAGGAGAATAAAGTCATGTAAAAAGTCCAGATAAGCAGACAGAAGAAAAATATTATTATCCTTAATTCTACCTTTTAGAACTACCCAGTGTTAACCTCCTGACACATAGCCTGGGTCCTTGTGGTGATGCATATGCATACACATGAGTCATTAAGAGGCAGTATAGTGCAGTGCTTAAAATCACTGATTTTGAAGAAAGTCCTATTCTGCCATTTATTTGCCTGTGTGATCTTGACCAAGTTTCTAACTTCTCTGGGTCTCCATTTTTTACCTTTAGTATGAGGAAAATAATGGTACATATCTCAGAGGGTTGTTGGGAAGATTAGTGAGATAATATATACAAAGTATTTACCACAGTCTCTGACACATGATAAGCACTCAACATATATGATAGGGTATGTTTTATTATACATATACACATGCATACACAGTGAAGTCATTCTGTAATATATTTAATGTCCATTTTTAAAATACAGATTATGTGGGGCTGGAGCAGTGGCTTGGCAGTTACGGTGCTTGCCTGGCATGCGTGAGTACATGGGTTCAAACCCTAGCACCCACATATACAACTAAGCGCCAGAGCAACGGAGGCCATGTGAAAAACTAAATAAAAAATAGATTCTCTCTCTCTCAATGTCCTTCTCTCTTTAAAAAAAATACAGATTATGATGGGTACGGTGCCACAAATCTAGAATCCCAGGGACATGGGAGGTGGAGGCAGGAGGATCATAAATTTGAGGTCAGTCTCAGCAACTTAACAAGATTCTGTCTCAAAAATAAGTAAAAGTTTTTTTTTAAAGGGCTGAGGATGGAGCCCAGTGATAAAGCACCCCTGGGTTCAATGCCCAGTACTGTGACGTGCATGCACATACGCACACACCTCCTACAGTTTACTCTCCATTTCAGATGAAAGTTGGAAAGAGGATGAATAAATTCAGCTTACTTCATTTCCTGTCTGGTCTAACTTTCTAGTCTATAAGGGAATAATCTGGGATTTGGAACAGACTGGCCTTCTAGATAAAAACGAAAGAAGCAGTCAAGGCAAGTTCTCTGCTCTCAGACTGATTCTGCAGGCACAGCCAGTAGATGGTGTGGGACTTCCTTTTGGTAAAGGTTCTCTCCTCTTCTTGAGCTCTGGGCCCCAGCCCTTTGGCCCACCTATACCTCCTCTGGCCATCACTTTTCCACCTCTCTGCCTAAGAGTATCCATTTTCCTTCAGGGGCTCCTCATACAAATCTATTAGCCTGCCTTGGGCAAGCTTGCTTCCTCACTGAGTTCTGGCAGTTTGGATCCTGGACCTATTTACCCACTCCTCTGCTTACCTGCTCTACTGACTGTTCTCTTGAGGTCAGCCCTCCTACTTAAAATCCAATAGACATTTTTCCAGTGATTTCTCATCGGCTTTTAGTACCATTGGACAGCGCTGACTAGACCTTTCTGGAAACTCTATATTTCTTTGACTTTTATGGAAATGTTCTATCTCTATTTGTTGTGACCTCTTCCTCACTATTCCTCTCCTCTTATACTCTCAGTGCTCTTCCCGGTGTGCTCAGTGGTCCTCGTTTTTTCCATATGTCCTTTCCTGGCATCTCATACAAACTTACTATTTCAAGTAACATTTAAAAAAAAAGAGAGGGGGGGGAGAGCAAGAGAGAGAAAGAGAATCAATTTTATTTATTTTTTCATCTGATCTTTGTTTCTTTGACACTTAGTTGTGTATGTGGTGTTGGGGTTTGAACCTGGGTCATCATGCCTGCGAGGCAAACACTCTAACCACTCATCCACCACTCTAGTCCCTCAAGTAGCATTTATTTGGGTTTTACTCCCAAGCCTATATCTCTATATTTAACCTCTTTCTTAATTACCAGATCCACATTTCTAACTGCCTGTTACTTCCACTGATGTCATGCTCCTCCAAGGCCTAGTGTTTTCTTTCCCAATCATACACACTCAAAAAATGAGGGGCTTTTAAAAAGTTTTTATTTTGAAGTAATTTTATTTACTTATACAGTCTGTCTAGAGTCTCCTTGCATACCCTTCACCCAGCTTCCCTTAATGCAAGCATCTTACATAACCACAGTACATTTATCAAATCTAAGCAATTAACACTGTTACAACACTATTAATTTTGTGCACATTTCTACAGTTTTTCTACTAATAACTTTTTTCTCTTCCAGGATCTAGACTGCATATAATTGACATGTCTCCTTAGTTTCTCAGTCTTTTCTTGACTTTCATGACCTTGACTTTTGAAGAGTACTGGTCTGGTATCTTCTAGTATGTTTCTTCAGTTTAGATTTGCCTGGTATTTTCTCATGAATGAACTGAGGTTACAGATTTTGAGAAAGAATATCTTGGAGGTGATGTGTCCTTCTCATCACTGCATATCAGGAGGTATACGTCTTATTACCATGGTATTAATCTTAGTCACCAATCACTTAGGGTGGTGTTTGCCAGGTCTCCTTATTATAAAATTATTATTTTTTCTCTTACCATATTCTATTGTCAGAAGCAAGCACTAAGCCCAGACCATACTCAAGGGAGGAGAATTAAGTTCTATCTCCTTGGGGGAGGAGTATCAAAGAATTTGTGGATATATGTTAAAACTACCACAGTAATTAATATATATTGTAGAATATATTATAGGCTACGCAAATATCTGTTTCTCCTCAAAGTTTAACCACTAATTTTAATAATCAGTGGATCTTGAGAGCAGCCATTATTACTATGATATTCTAATGCAATTTTTATTTACCTCATTCTTGCTAAATAATTTTTTTTTTTTTAGAAAGAGAGAGAGAGTCAGTTTTATTTTCTTATCTGGTTTTTGTTTTTCCTACACTTAGTTGTGTATGTGGTGCTGGGGTTTGAACCTGAGCTACCTCTCTAGTCAATATAAAATTTTAATAAATAAAAACTATAAAAAGGCTGGGAATGTAGCTTGGTGGTAGAGCATTTGCCTAGCATGCACAAGGCCCTGAATCTGCACCACCATCACACACAAACTATATATAAAATATGTGTATGTATAAATTAAAATTATTCTGAAAAGAACATTCATCCCTTCTCCATTTATTTATTTATTCACTCATTTATTTTTATCAGTATGGATTAGTATATATTTATTTTATTTGGGGGGTCCTAATCCAATACTATCAATATTTATTTTGTTGTTCTGATTGTTACAGCTTTGAGCTTTTTCAAATTCTCTCCAGTTTTCTTTATTTTTGAAGAGAGGGAGAGGGGCTGGAGTGGTGGCTCAGTGGTTATGGTGCTTGCCTGGCATGCACAAGGACATGGGTTTGAACCCCAGAATCATGTACACAACAAAGTGTCAGAGCAATGAAAGCCACATGAAAAACTAAATAAAAATTGATTCTTTCTCTCTTAGTGTCCCTCTCTCTCTCTTAAAAAAGAGAGGGAGAGAGTAACAGAGATAGAACCAATTTTATTTATTTTTCCATCTGGCCTTTGTTTGTCCGACACTTAGTTGTATATGTGGTGCTGGGGTTTGAACCCGGATCCTTGTGCATGCTAGGTAAGCGCTCCAATTGCTGAATCACAGCTTCAGCCTCTCCTGTTTCCTTTTGACCGCCTTTGGGGTCATTTGGGTCATTTTGATCTACCTCCTTCCTCTCTGTACCTCTAAAAAAACAATTGTAAATATGGCAGTATTTTCTTCAAAATATATAACATCATTTGTTTTGGTACTGGGGACTGAACCAGTACCAAAGGGGTACTTGACCACTGAGCCACCTACCCAGCTCTTTTTACTTTCTTTCTTTCTTTTTTATAAAGAGAGAGAGAAAGAAAGAATCAATTTTATTTAGTTTTTCACGTAGCTTTCATTGCTCAGACACTTTCTTGTGTATGTGGTGCTGGGGTTTGAACTTGTGTATTCATGCACGCCAGGCAAGGGCTGTAACTGCTGAGCCACTGTCCAGCCCCTTATTTTCTTTATTTTTAAACAGGGTCTTATTAAGTTGCTGAGAATGGCTTCAAACTTGTGATCCTCCCACCTCGCGTCCCCAGTTGTTGGGATTATAGGCATGCACCATTGTGCCCAGCAATTTTTTTTTAAATTTCAGACTGGATTATGATATGTTGCCCAGGCTGGTGTTGAAGTCCTGGAATCAAGAAATTCTTCAGCCTCCCTAGTGCTGGACTACAGGTGCATTCCACCTTGCCCATGTTTGTTTGTTTATTTTAACATTCCCTCAGCCGATGTCCTGCTTCAGGTCTTATCAACATATTCCTGGCTCACTGCACTAGGAACTCATTCATCTCCCCACCTTGTCTCTTCTTCCTCCAGCTCATCTTGTGAATTACTCTTAAAACACTCTTCTGAAAATTAAATACTTCTCTGATTACAGTATTCCTTTGCTCAAGACCCTCCAATGGCTTCTACCACTTAAATTCATTGACCTGACATTCAATATTTTAAAAATCCTGGCCCCAATTTGCCAATCAGGCTGCTTCCCCAATTGCTCATCTTTCTAAATCCTTTGTTCTCTTTGCCCCATGTCATCCCTCCATGCAGATGAACTCCAATGTGTATATCTAGTCTAAACTATATAATTTTAAGCCATTAAAAGTCTTTATTGGTTTCCTTAACTTATAAAAGTATTATATATTCAATAGAGAAAATGAAACAGTATAGAAGTATATGAAATAGAAAATGACTCTGACTTTGCCCTCCTTCTTCCTCTGGTTGGTTTTAAGAATGAGTGGCCTTTGGGGCTGGGGGTGTAGCTCAGTGATAGAGCATTTTGCCTAGCATGCACAGGTCCTGAGTTTAATCACCAGTATCACACACATACACATACAAAAAAAAAAACCCAAAGTGGCCTTTTAAGATTTTTCAGTGTTCTGCTATCATCCTATTAAACTGCTATGCCATAATAAATAGATTTAGAGGTGTGCTTGTTACATAAGAGTTCATAATACAAATTTGAAAAGGTTAAATTCAGAAAAATATAGATCTTTATGTTTTCTTTTTTTTTTTTTTTAAAGAGAGAGGGACAGTGAGAGAGACAGAGAAAGAGAGAAATAACTTTATTTAGTTTTTCGTATGGCCTTAGTTGCTCCAACACTCAGTTGTGTACGTGGTGCTGGGGTTTGAACCCGGGTCCTCGTGCTTGCCAGGCAAGTGCCGAAACCGCTGAGCCACCGCTCCAGCCCCCGATCTTTATGTTTTCATTACAACTTATGCTTTTAAAGCTTTTTCCTTATTATTACCTAATTTCATCTCTGACAATCTTAAGAGATAGAAATAGCATCGATTATTTAATCCCAATTTTTCTTCTTTTTTTTTCTTTTTTTTTTTTTTTTAGAGAAACAACTTTATTTAGTTTTTCACATGGCCTTCGTTGCTCCCTTAGTTGTGTACGTGATGCTGGGATTTGAACCCGGGTCCTCGTGCTTGCCAGGCAAGCGCCGAAACCACTGAGCCACTGCTCCAGCTCCTAATCCCAATTTTTCAAAGAAAAAAAATCTGAAATCCTGTTGAGCTGAGCAGCTCCCCTGAAGTCTTCCAGACAGGACACAGCCCACATTTCCTAACCCCTTTCCTACCTCACCACATAAAAAGACCACAGTGAGGAGGGGAGAGGGAGGGAGAACAGGGAGGGTTCTAGGGGTAAATCTGATTTAAGAATATATGCATATCATATTGTTACTTTATATGCATTTTTGATTTTACAATAATGAAATTTCTTAATAAAAAATAAATGCTTCACCGGTGCCAAAAAACAAACAAAAAAAGACAATAGTGAAAATCACAATACAATAAGCAGCAACACTAATGGGAGAGAGGTCAGAAGCCGAAGGGAACCATCCAGAGCATTCAAATATTAGTGATCATGGCTTTACCTTGGGGAACGTGAGAGTAAGTTTTTTCCCTTCCCTCTCTTCTAAGGTGAAGGTTAAACTGCAGGAAATCACTCAACAAGGAGTAAGAGACATGACTGTAACTGTTCAGTGTTGATGACTTTCTATTTAAAAAGAAATACCTTGCTCTTGAAAGTCACAGGGTTCTGCAGGACTTAAGTGAGAAGATATGAGTCAGGTGTGTTCAGGTCCAACCTAGGGGTGCCCAGTAGGGACAAAATTTTTTTTTTCCTTTTTGGTACTGGGGATCAAACACAGGGAAGCTTTACCACTGAGTTATGTTCCCTGTTCTTTTTGTTTTTAATTTTGAGAGAGAGTCTTGCTGAGTTGCTGAGGGTCTCACTAAGTTGTTGAGGCTGGCCTTGAACTTGAGATCTTCCTATCTCAGCTTCCCAAGTCACCGGTATTACAGGTGTGCATAATCACACCCTCCCATTTGTTTATTTTTCAGTCTAACAAATTCTTAGAAATGAAATTGCCAAAGGGGTCAATGGGCATTGTGTTTTGAGCCACATTGCCAGTTGTCTTCCATAGAGGCCATGATAATATATACTCTTTACCAACTGCGTGTGGGAGGTGCTCTGTTTTGAAGCCAGAAAGACTGGAATTAGTTTCAAGGGAAGCTGGTTGTGTGACCTTTGGCAAGTTACCTTTCTTAATGCTCCTTTCCTTTCATGACTGTAACATTACCTACTTTGCAAACCTGATGTTACAATGAAATGAAATAATGCATGTGAAATGCTTTATAGTATGTTTTTCTGTTGCTCTTTCCTCATTTACATTGTTTCCATCTAGTCTAAAGTGTTCATCAGCCCCAATTTCCTTTTCACACACACAAAAAAATCTTGGGATGCTGACTAACTTGAGCTTTGCTAATCAACAAAAAGAGATTTACTCTCTTACTGGGTCTGAGCCTCCTGGGAAAGCCTGGAAGCCAATTTCCAGAGCTGTATCATAAAGAGACAAACACTCCACTCTCCCTCTCAATTATCTTTAGTAGGATCTTAATCAGGGCATGCTCACTCCCCAGGACACTGCAGATCAGGCCATTTCAACAGCTGGCCCTTTTCCTTTAAACAAAATACTACATTACAACCTGGAGGTTATACAAACGGCCCACAGAAAACAGATGGGAAGATGACCCTGAGACACACGCACCCTGGAACACTGCCGAACCAGGATGAATTTCATTCTGTGCCCTCCTACAGGCAAATCCCAAAACAATCTAAATCATGGCTTCTTGGGGCTTTACCAAAAGTATTGATTTACAGCTGAAATTAACTAGGGCCCAGTGACAACTCTCTGAGACGCCAAAAGGGGTCAGTATAGTGTCATGGTTAAGAGCTGGGCTTAGATGCCACACATGTGGGCTTGAAATGGCTTTGCCACTTAGTTGTGTAACCATGTTTCTCACTTTCCCTCTGTGTAGGTTAAGGTATTTGTTCCTTTACAGAGTTGCAAGGACTAAATGGAATGTTGTGCCTGATGCCAGTAAGTGCTCGCAAACAGCAAGACACACACTTGCAGGAAGCATGGATGACTATGATAGTCAGAATGACATGGGATTTTCAAGTAAAGAGATAAGAAGACCGAAATCATTCAAGTCATGCATTCCCTCAACAGATATATAATGAATGTCTACTATGTGACAGGCACCTTGAAAAATACAGGAGACATAACAGAAGTAAGAACATGAATATGTGCCTTCATGAAGCTTAGCCTTCAAAAGGACCCATGTTGATACAATAATTCTACGTACATACGTAAAATTATAACTGAAAAGTACAATAAGGAGAAGGCCACTGACCAAGTGTAGGGATTAAGGGAAGTGCTCTGTGATGAAATAGTTACTGAGCTAGCAACTGAGGGATGAGCAGGAGTCAACCTAAACAAAGTAAAAGGTGCAGGAAAAGCATTCCAGGCAGTAGGAACTTTATATGCAAAGTTCCTGAAGCAAAAGAGAGCTGAAACACTGGGGGAAATGGAGGAAAAGCCAGTGAGGGTGGATGAAGTGGTAGGGGTAATGTGTCAAGGATGAGCTAGTGAGGAAGGCAGTAGGCAGACTTCATAAGACCTTGCAAGACATCTGAAGGATGTGCCTTTATAGTAAGAGTGGGTGGAAGCTGTTGAAGTGCAAGGGATTACACTGGCATGGCTACTTCTTGGCAGCATTTTCCTCTGGTTTCTCTTCTCATTATATGAAAGGGATGGGGCTTCAAATGATTCCTGCTGTGACTGTCCAAGAAGAGAAGAGCAAAGAAGTTATCTGCAACAGGTCCGTTCTTGAAACAGAATGAGACACTCTAGATTTTTGCTGCCCAAGGAAGAGCTGGACATAGGAGAAATGTGGGTGGGGTATCCAAGACTGTGAGGCTCTCATCAGAAATCCTATATAGTTGGGGCTGGAGGGATAGCTCAGTGGTACAGCACTTGCCTGGCATGTGTGAGGACCCAAGTTTGAACTCCAGTACCACATACACAACTAAATGTTGGAAGAAGACAAAGCAGGAAGAGAAGAAAAAACACTCTTTCTCTCTCTTAAGAAAGAAATCCTAGGTAGTTGGCCCTCTAAATCTCTGAGTTCCACATCTATGGAGACAATTAATTTAAGACTAAAAATATTCAGAAAAAATTTGTGTCCATACTGAATATGCACAAACATTTTTCCTTGTCCTCATTCTCTAAATAATGCAGCTTAACAACTACTTAAAAGGCATTTACATTGTGTTAGGTATTATAAATAATCTAGAGATGATTTAAAACATATAGGAGGATGTTCACATGTTATATGTAAATATTAGGCCATTTTACAAAGGGACTTTAGTATGCATGGATTTTGGTATTGGCAAAAATCCTGGAACCAATCCCCCATGGATACTGGAGATAACGTAACTGGGTGATTGTCACTCCAGAGCCCCTAATGTTTTTTGGCTGCATTGCATAGCCATTCCCCAGCAAGCCTCCACTTCTCCAACTTCCTATTCCATCAGAGACTTCATTGTAATGGACATAATGACCAAAGGACTAACAAGTCTTAGGCTACATGGTGGAGGTACTGGACTTGTGGGCAGGGGCAGGGCCTGGGCATGGGTACAGGTTTACAAGAAATAGTTCCTAACTTTCATTTGATTCCTGGTGATCTGGCTCACAGTGCCAGTGGTGCATTTGCTGTATTTATCTGTGCACATACAAAGAACACATAGGCTCCACAGTGTCACCTCCGTGGGGAGAAGGAACTAGGAGTGGAGATCCTAGGGCAGCACAGGAACGCCAAAGTACCAGAAAGAGATAACTGTGTTCCAGCTCTTATAAGTTTTTTAACTTGGCAGGAAAAAGAAAAGGACCTAAAGTGCTAGGGCTGCCTACCTATCCTTTCTCCTAACCTCTACCGGCCTACATCCTAACTAAACAGGAAACCAGGCTTTAGTCTCTGCCAATGCTCAGGCTGGGGTAGGAAGCTCAGGAAACAAGCCTACTCAGAAATCCCTGGGAAAGTAAAAGCAACCCAGCTCCTGCTAAACTCTCTCCTACAAGGAGAGAAGACTAGAACTGCTTCTACTCCCTAGGATGGATCAAGAATGACCCTATAAGGATTCAGAAAGTAAGCCTGGAGCTTCATGAGGAGATACTGCGGTCTCAGTGAGACTACACCAAGTTAGGACCCTCCCCTAAGGGAAGCACAGGTCACCATGGAAGCAGGGAAGTACAAGAGGTCTGAAGACACCCTAGGGCCATCTTGTGTTGATAAAGAAGGTAATGGTGCAGAATAAGGGCAGTGGTGGAGAAAGCAGAAAAAGAAAAGAGGGCCAATGACTAAGTGATACCTGATGGGGATGAAGCCAGAACACTAACAGGAGTTCTTTGCTGTACAAATGTGAAGGAAACTCCTAATGAAATTACAGACTGAATCAATTAAAATCAAGGGCTGCTAAAAATCTAGATAAAAGACTAAAGGAGGACCTCTAATGGATTTGCAATTAGACTAACTACACCACTAATCAATCTGAATGTCACAAAAAATAAGACATGTCATGTGCCTCCTCATGTGAATGAAGAACACATCACACTTCAGAAGGCAAACTGGGAAGTACACAGCATACCTCACAAGATTCTTCACAAAAAGTTGAATCTGAATCTGATCAAATCTTGACATCAAACTACTAATTTACAGAAATACAGGAGACAGAAAAATAGGATAAGAAACACCACAGGGACTCAATCAACAAAAACCAGAATGTGAATAACTTTACAGAACAAAGGACCACTTTTCTTAAGCAAATCAATTGAAAGAAAAGAAAAAGTAGTAGGATGAGCTACAGATTAAAAGAAACAGTCAGCTGGGTGTGTTGGTACATGCCTGTAATCCCAGCAATTTGGGAGGATAAGGTAGGAGGATCGCAAGATCAAGGCCCGTCTCAGCAATTTGGTGAGACCCTCAGCAACTTAGCAAGACACTGTCTCAAATTTAAAAAATAAAAAGGACTGGAGATGTAGCTCAGTGGTAAAGCACCCCTCAATCCCTAGTACCAAAAACAAAACAAACCAAATAAAACAACTTTTTAAAAGAAACATGTCAACCAAATGCAATATGTAAGCCAGATTCAAACAAATCAACTTTTTTACAATGTTAAGGAATTATTGGCTTTTAGGTGTGATAATGATAGTATATTATGTTACACATGATCTTTTTTAGAGAAACGTACCATGCATGTTCTTATAGATGAATAATTGTTCAGAATAATCCGGTGGATGTGGTATGGTGAAGGCAAGATTAACCTTGTGTTGGTAACTGTTGAAGTTGAGTGGTGAGTACTAGTAGGTTCATTTTTATGTTTTTCTCTACTTTGTATGTTTGAAAATTTCTATGATAAAATGCTTTGTTTTGTTTTGTTTTTAAAAGGAGAACATCAGCAGACTGGAATTACCTCCTTCTCTAGCTCACAGATTGGGTGGAGGTGGATATGGGGGTAGCGGGATGAGGAGAAATAGCAATACAGACCTTTACAAATGTTTCCTGAACCCTGAGAGCTGACCTTAGGGAACTGAAGCAGAAGCAGGACACCTTCTCCTATCATCAATAGTGGGCTCTCCAGAAAGACCCCACTGTGCCAACAGGACTCTGCCATGGGCATGGCAGGGAGAGGCAGGGGTAGGGCCTCAGCTACCCTCAGAGTGACACTGCACAGGCCCACTCAGTGGGAACCCCCTCTGGGAAGCACAGAATACTCCCATCTCTAGCCTGACCTCACCACAGCTTTTTGAGGAAGCTGAGGACTATTCTTCCCTGGTGAGAATAAACCATCTCCTCACCCTTTCCCACAAAAGGTCCCTTGGGAACCACTGATGGAAAAAGGAAATCACCAACCCCTTCATCATCATCAACCGTGGACCAGAAATGATAGAGTAATTTGCAGTTCATTTTCACATACATGATTTTATTTATTTTACAAATAGCCTGAAAAAGGTTAGGAGACTAGCCAAAGGTCGGCAAATTAGTAGCTAGGGAGTACCCACTTCTGGGCTCAGCTCCTGCCCTGAGGCCTGTGTCCCTCACTAACTTGTCTTCCTCATGCCTTCAAGGATACTCAAAACTCATTCCTCTTGAGGGAGCTTCTGGAGATTGCTTCCTTTGCATCTCAGTCCCTGGCAAATGAAGGAGGTGAAATTTGAGGTTCCATGAGGAACCCAGATGCCCCTCACAGGATGAATGGATTCAAAAACTGTGATATATATATATATATATACACACACACACACACACACACACATACATACATATCATGGAGTTCTACTCAGCAATTAGAAACAATGAAATTGTAGCCTTTGAAGGTAAATGTATGGCAATGGAAGAAATCACGCTGAGCAAAGTTAGTCAAACCTAGAGAGGCAAGGGTCAAATGTTTTCTCTTATTTGGAGCTAAACCCAGGCCTGTGTGAAAGGTAGTTAATCTCATGTATTAGACCTAGCAAAGGCATAGTAACAAATAACCATAGCTATGTAGTGTGGGGAGAATAGGGCAGGTGGGGGAGGAGAGAGGGAGGGAGAATAGGGAGGGATCTAGCAGGTAATTCTGGTTTAAGAGTATATGAATATCATGGGGCTGGAGTGGTGCTCAGCAGTTACAACGCTTGCCTTGCATGTGCGAGTACACAGAGTTCAAACCCCAGCACCACATACACAGCGAAGTCTCGGAGCAATGAAGGCCATATGAAAAACTAAATAAAATTATTAAAAAAAAGAGAAGAGTATATTCATATCATATTGTTACTTTAAATGCATTTACGATTGTACTCAATTTCTTAATAAAAATATTTTTTTTTAAAAGTACTTAGAAAAAAATGAAGGAATAAAAATCTTGGTTCCTGACTAGTTTTCTTTGGTGCCAATGTTTGTTACCTTTAAGGTATCACCCTCCAACTTGGTTTCTCTCCCTGACTTCACATTAGTTCTCTTTCCTCTTTCCAAGCTACTAGCCACCACTACTTCCCCATGTTATTATCCCTGCTTGTCCTTTCTCTGAGTCTATGATTTCTTTTAAGCCAGGGATGGAAGCATAAGGTCAACTGAAAGCAGAGTGGACTTTCTGGAAGCAAAAATCTTCAGGGAATAGCTTTAGGATTCAAGGGGTCACAGTGGAGGCCCCTTTCACCAGATGCTGCAATCTGTATGCCAATGTGGCTAGTGGTCCCCCCCCCCCTCAAGAAGCAGGACTTCCCTCACACACAATGGCCTGTAGCATTTGGTTTTTGTGGTAAGGAAGATCTGAACCTCATGTCTCACATACTAAGAATAGCACATCCAGGCTGGCATTCTTCCCTCCCTCCTCCAAGATCTCTAGATACTTTTTCCATCTCTAGGAAGATGTGTGCAAGTCATACAGTGTTGGAAGATTCAGGTAGGAGCTCTTTATCAGCAGAGATGTTTTTGTTCATTAAATATTAAAGTTCACAACTCTATTAATAGCCCTATGACAAAGCTGGCAGCAGTTATAAGAAGCTCTGTTACCAATGGTAAAAGGGCAAATTTGGCCCTCATACATACCTCACTTCTGAAAACTTACCTTACGATACAAAGAGATGATGGAGAAAGGCTGATTTGAAAGGAACTCAGACTAGAACTCAGCTGGGTTTCCCTGCCCCATCATTATTCCTTGTCAACGCATTCAAGGTCCTTCTCATCCTATGGTCTAAACTGAAAAATCTCTTTCTCATAGAGCCTTACCTGACATCCCCAATCTAATGTAGGAGGGAAATTATTATTCTCTCTCATCCTACCTTGTTCTTGTCTTTTCTATCACTTGCCAGTTTGTAATTTTGTGTATTTATTTGCTTAGTATCTGTCTCTCCCACTGGATTACCAGTCATGAAAGCAGGGTCCACGTTTGGTCTTTCATTATTTTATTCCCTGTGTTTGGTACAATGTCTTGCATACAACAGATGCTCAAAAGAAGTCTTTCGAATAATCAAAGAATGCTCCATCCACGTATTTCTCTGAACCTCCCACAATTCCCTAGCATGTAACTTCTACTTCACACCCTAATTCCCACCTACTCATTTTTCTCTGGGTCTCTACTGTTCCTTCCTTAGAATCACCACATAATCCCCTCTCCACTCTTACTCATCCTTAAAGGAAACAGCTGCATGTTTTGGTAGTTCTATTTCATGACAGCAAGTTTCTTCTTTGCCAAGTTCTAAGTTTTGAGAACAGAAGCTTTCTGTCAATGAGATTAAATGGAAGTTGGGGGATTAGACTCACAATACCACATACCAAAGTGGACACCCTGCGTCAGAATATTATATGTATCAAGTTATGTATTCGAGGTTATAGAGGCTTTGGAATTGGTTGACAGTTCACAAGAATAGTTGGAGAAGGTGGTTTACATTGATCTCTGAAGAACAAGTAAGAATGGAATAGTCCAAGAAGGAGATGGGGGAGAAGGCCTCAGGATACCAACAGATGAGAAGAGGTGAAGGGCTTGGCCAGAACTTCTAGAAAGTAACTTCAAGAAGTTGGCATGACGGGGCTGGAGTAGTAACTCGGCGGTTATGGCGCTTGCCTGGCAAGCACAAATACGCGAGTTCAAACCCCAGCACCACGTACGCAATGAAGTGTCTGAGGAATGAAAGTTACATGAAAAACTAAATAAAATTGCTTCTCTTTCTCTCTCACTGTCCCCTTTTTCTTTAAAAAAAAAAAAAAAGAAGTTAGGTACTAAGAGTAGAAATGAACAGCTGTGAGCACAAAAGTCTAGTGTAGATGCCTCAAAGACCAGTGGAGAAATTTACATTTGGTGTAGAAGAGTTTAAGTTGGTCCCAGGTTGTAAGGAATATCTGGAGCCTCGTAGTCAGGATACCTGGGTTCTAGTTGAGGCCATGCCAACCTTCAGCAGAGTAATGGCCAAGGCTATTTACCTTTCTGGGGGTGTCCTTGTATATCTATAACAAGAGAAAAAATGGTTTTCCTAACCTAGTTCACAAGGTAGTTCAGATGCTCTGGAAACATCTTTACATCTCCCTTTTGAAGGAATTTAAGATAGGGTTAAGACCACTGAACTTTACACAAAGATGATGCAGTAGGACCAAGGGGACAGGTGAAATGGAGAGCTTGCTTCTCACTGAAGGAAAGAAAAAGATGCATGAAAAAGATGGTATTTTTGTAATAGTTCTTGGAACACAGAAAAGTTGGCATTGAAGAAACTAGGACAGCACTCCTCATGTTAAGTTCCAAGTAGATTTTTTCTGGACTAGGTAATTGGGCCCAGGGCCTCATGCATGCTAAGCAAGTGTTCTACCATTGAGCTATATCCCCAGTCCTCACAGTGGGTTTTTTAAAATGTCATTATGTTGCACACACACAGAGCCATGTTTACTGCTCAAATACTATTCGTAGCTCCTATTTTTGAAAGAGCATGGCATTTTACAAAGAGCAGCATATTTTACAGGTGTCCTGGTCTCTGGTCCAGTTTAAGAACTGCTACTGCAGGGAACAGGATGGCAGGTAGGATTACATTTACACTTTCACCCACTGGTCCTGGTTCATCCCTGTGAAGCCATGGGTAACACAAAGTCTAACTTCCTTTTCTTTCCTAACCCCAGTTCTTTAGGCATTTGAAAACCTCACAATGCTTTCTCTGAGGCTGTTTATTCAGAGGCTGAACTGCCTCAGTTCTTCCAACTGTTCTCACATGATGTGGCTTTGACGCCTTTCATTATTCAGTCACTCCCTCTCTTGAGTGATGATATCAGCACAAAATGCAGGGCTTCAGATAGTTGACCAGTGGAGAATAGGGCAGAGTAGGATTATCACCACCTAGGACCTGAATGCCATACTTTTATTAATGAAGCCCAGCAGAACATTAACTTTTCTAGTGGTTGTTATTTAGTGGTCTTTTCCACTCCCCAGCTCCCCTGTGGTACGGGGGTTTGGACTCAGGGATGCTTTATCACTGACCTAGATCCCAAACCCTTGAAATTTTTAAAAAATTTTTAATTTAAAATTTATTTTTGCAGTACTAGGGATCAAACACAGGGTCTCACATATGCCAGGCAAGTGCTCTACCACTGAGCCACATCCCCAGTCCCTATTCTATTTTTTATTTGTGAGACAAGGTCTCACTAAAGTTCTCCAAGCTGGCCTCAAATTTGTGATTCTCAGTCTCCGGAGTAGCAAGCATTACAGGCATGCATGCTCCGCTTATGGTCTTAGATAAAGTTTTCTGTCCACTGAAGCACTAGCTCTCTTTCAAAGTCTACCCTAGCCTATCCAATCATACAGACTTACGGAGATTCTATTTAAACTCTGCCTTGCTGAATTCACATAGTTTGTCTTTCTTTCTTGTTTCTTTTTTTTTAATCTCAGTATTTTTCTGAGAATAAGAGTTATATTATACACATATGATTTAACTCCTAATAAATATGAAAACATCATTTCACTAGCCCCAGTGGACCATTACCTGTAATGTCAGACAGCCTAGTTCAAGATGCAATTCCCAGTTTTTGGGATTTTTAAAATAGGGATGGGGGAAAGAATATCAATTTTATTTTCTTTCCATCTGGCTTTCTCCAACATTTAGTTGTGTATGTGGTGCTGGAGTTCAAACCCGGGTCTTCACGCATGCCAGGCAAGTGCTGTAACTGCTAAGCCACCGCTCTAGCCCCCACAATTCCCAGTTTTTACCTTTGATGTTATATTGCTAAGACAAAGAGCTACCCTGTTTCAAATTGCAATATAATAATAGGTACATACATTAAACATTGCCATGAAATCTCAACTGACCATAATAGAAGTATAATATCAAAATTAAGTGTAGGGGCAACCCTACTCTGTGCTGGTAAGACCAGTTTCAGGGATGAGAAACTTGAAAGTACTCACTAGGGTCGATAGGATGACTGGGGATTTGGAAACCAGTCTCCCGGAATATCATGGGAGGGAAAAACAGGGCCTATTTAGCTTGGGGGTTGAGGGAGACTGCTGAGGCTTTATGTCCTATGGCAGGGCCTGGCATCTGCTGGCTTAAGGTACTCTTCTTGTGACCTCCTTCTTCTTGGACTTTGGTCAAGGACTTATAGCTTCATTTTAAGCACCGCCAACCATTCATGTGATATTTGTGAAACCTTTTCCTGAATCTGTCTCTTTCTCCCTCTTATCTACTTAGCAAAGTCAAAGGTTACTCATTCTCACCTGGCCCATCTATTTCCCAAGGATTATTAACTTTATAATTAATATTCATTCTTCAAAAACCAGTGCTGAAAATCGGGTTAGGAAGACCAATTTTTTTCTCCATTAATTTCTTAAAGAGCCCAATCATAAGACTCCAGCCCCTCGGTGAAACAGATTGCTGAACTGGCTAACATCCCCCAGAGTTTCCCTTTCATCATCCCTGATGATTCAGGACTGCTAGAATGGCATGCAGAATACCATAACCAATGTTCCTCCTGCTGAAGATAATGGCAAACAAAGAAAATCAACGACATCATTATTCATCACAAAACCAGGACTCTGCTTCAGAATCCTTCTTAACACAATGCTCCAGACAGCCACTACTATGGGCATTGCCAAAAGGATGAAACCTGCTGATCATCTATGTTTTATGTCACCTATTAAGTAGGAGGGCATAAAATGACTATTATAGGAGTGCCCCTTAATCTTTTGAACAGTGGGGATATTTAATGATACTGCAGGTAAAATACTGTGATATCCCTTAAGTCAGGAATCCATTTTTCATTTTAAATCCCCATTAAGCAAAGATTTTTCTTTTTTTTTAAAGAAGAGGGGCTAGTGCGGTGGCTCAGCTTTTATGGTACTTTCCTCTCTCTCTCTTTAAAGAGAGAGAAGAAGAGAGAGAGAGAAAAATCAATTTTATTTAGTTTTTCATGTGGCTGTATTGCTTCCACACTTTGTTGTGTATATGGTGCTGGGGTTTGAACCAGCATCCTCGTGCATGCCAGGCAAGCACTGTAACCTCTGAGCCACTGCTCTAGCCCGCTAAGATTCTTTTTAACAAGATATTTGGAATATAAATTTTAATGCCTGTGAGAACACAAAAGGCCAGGGTACAGCCCACAGGTAAGAAAAGAAACAGAACTAAGACATGAGGTTAACCATGCCAGGTTTAAAAGTAAAATACAACATGATTTAAATATATACTATATGAATTATATCTAAATAAAGCTATCAAAAACAAAGAGGGACACGAGGGAAGTAAAACTTCCTTATAAATATCATCAGAAAAACAAAGTACTTAGTACTTGCTTTTGTACCTGACCAAATCCACCAAGAACTTCCTACTGATGGTAATAAGTTCAGACCTTAAAACAAATCAACATCCCATTAGAGACTAGCACAGAGAAAAATGGTATTCATTATAAAGAGGCTCTAAAGAATGGGGAAGAAAATAAATGCAGACTGGATCACAGAGTTTTCCAAAGAGTATTCCATGAGATACATTGGTTCTATAAGATGTGAACAGATATAACATGAAAAAAGGATCTATAGTTAATAAGCTTGAGAAACATTGAGCTAAATGAAGTTAAAAGGCTTATTTCAGGATTTCTCAGAGTCTTTAAAATGCTAGTTGAAGCAGGGTGTCCAGCAGTTTGAGAGGCTGAGACAGAAGGATCACAAATTTGAAGCCAGCCTCAGCAACTTAGACCCTCAGCAACTTAGTGTAGCTCAGTGTCTGAGCACCCCTGGGTTCAATCCCCCGTACCATAAAAAGGGCTGGGGTGTGGCTTAGTGTTTGAGCATACCAAAAAAAGGACTGGGCGTATGGGTCAGTGGTAGAGAGCCTCTGGGTTCAGTCCCTAGAACCACCACACAAAGAAACAATAAATAAAAAAATAAACCTTGTTGACACTGTGGTAGGGTAGAGTATATACTGTTTCCCTAAAGGAGTTTGCCTATGAATCCTTCCCCACCCCGTGAAGTATCCCACAAGATCAATATTCCTAATAATATACTATACTATTGGAAAAGCTGATCTAAGACATGCTTGGATAAGGACTTTACCAACTCCTTTATAAGGATAAAATTCATACTATAAAAATCATTTATAGCTTGTACATAATTATATTTAACACATAGTAAAATATATATGATTCTCACTCCACAGTTTTGATGTACTTAATTCAGTGAATCTTAACTATGTTAAATTAACTTAGTTAACCAAGTGTCCTTTAACTAAGATTTGGGTGTAGCTCAGTGGTAGAGTGCTATCACTTGCAAGGCCCTGGGTTGAATCACTAGCACCATCAAAAAAAAAAAAGGAAAGAAGAAAGAAAAAAGTGTCCTTTATAGGTACATATCTAGATAAATAGATGGACTGGACTCTTTATGAGAACCAAGAGGATGGTGGCCAAAGTGGACAAAAGCAGGCAAGGAGCCACAGCAGCTGGGCTTGTTTTGCCTGGGTTGTGGCCTTTTGCCATTTTTATACTTCTCAGGGATAGGATAATCATTCAGAGGACACCCTTCATTGCAGTTAATCCCTCTTCTTGTGCACAGAACCACGTACACTACCTTCAAAGAAACTTAATATTGACCCTCAGTAATCACATCCATATGATCTTCAAACTTGACATCTCTGAATAACAACAATAACAAACACAGGACCATATTTACTGGAACTAAATTCTAAGAATGTAGCCTAGGGAAAAATCCTTCAGGCTTGTTTATACTCCCTCTCCCAGGCCAGACCCTCTAGGCTTCCATCCTAGAGGACTTTTCCACTCCAGAATCCTTTCCCTACAGTAGCCCAGCCCAGGAGTTCACTTGGCTGCCCCACAGCAAGGCCTTTGGGCCGTGTGTCAATTTCTTAACTACAGAGCAGTGCCAGGTCCAGAGTTTTCTCCAGCTGTCACCTTCCTTCCTTCCTTCCTTCCTTCCTTCGAGTCAAATTCCCACCAAAGCCTCCTTAGGAAACAATGACTAGGGACTCTCCTGAACCACACCTCTTGTTTCCTTTAGCCAGAACCTCTGCCTTAGCCTGATTTCTCCCGTTCCTGCTCCATGGAGGCTCCCTGTACCAATTATTCCCTGGTCTGCTGGAAGGAACAAAGCAGCTAAACCCAAGGAGTAGTTTTTATGTTCCTTTCCACAAATAAGGTTCCATTTGCCTTTTCAAGGAGGGGAGAGAGTGCCTGAAGCAAATCAGGTTTAAGTAAAGAAGTCTCTGTTTTCCATTTCTGTTCACCCTAGGCTACAGGCAGTCAAGGACAGCAGGCAACTGGGGCCTGGGAATGACTCAGCCTGAATCTCAGCAACCAGAGAAACACCTGCCTACAGAGGCTGCATTAGAGGCTAAGTTACCTCTGAGTGATCTTGCCCCAGAAGCCTGATCCTTTGGCCCACCTTGTCTGGAACAGAGTAGCACTCAGTTTTCTACCACCACGTCCAGCTTTCAGGATAGTCTCAGAAAAAGGAGAAACAAATACTTTTCCAATCTCACTCTTGCAGATAATGCCGCCAACACACACACACACACTCTAAAGAAATCAGTGAGAGGGCCTACAAATAAAACCATTGGTTTGACTGGAAAAGTAGTAAGAGCCCCAGCCAGAAACGGTAACAAAATACTCAAACAACAAAGGATTTTATTTTTCTTTCATCTAGGTGCTGCTGGGAGAAAACAAAACAAACAAAAATAATAAAAACCTATTATGGCTTTGCTGCCATCAATTCTCCTACTCTCAACAAAACAGGGCAAAAGCATTTCACTGGCAGGTGAGCACATTTCCCAGCAGTCCTGATGAGGCTGTGGGGTCAGTGCCACTTTCACATTTGTTCTGGTCTTTTCTTTTTTTCCCCCCAGTACTGGGAATTGAACCCACTGGCTAGGCAAGTGCTCTATCATTGAGTTAAATCCCCAGTCCTTTTTAAATTTTGGACACAGTGATTTGCTAAATTGCTGAGGCTGAAATTGAACTTGCGATCCTCCTGTCTTAGCCTCCCAGGTACCTGGGATTACAGGCATGTACCATGACTCCTGGCTCGTCTTTGGTCTTTGAGAATTCCTGGGTTCCCTGTAACCCCAAGAATGTAGCTTCAGCAGTAAAGGAAAATAGCAGACTTCTCTGTTATAAGCAGTCTCTGATGCTAACAGGTCCATGGGCATCCGAATCTCCTGCGGTGATGATGGTCCATCTCTTCCTCTACCCAATGTCCACACCAGAAACTTGGGAGTCAACCTTAGCTCCATCCCACCTCCAAATAGGTGCCATAATCTGTTATTTTGCCTTATTAATATCTGTGTGTCTGTCCCCTCCTACCTCTCTGCTTTTGCTTTAGTGCAGGATTCATTATCTCTTTCTTAGATTATTGTGTCCACCTTGTATTAATTTTACAACTTCTGATCTCATTTTCTTTAACCCCTCTTTCACCACTAGAGTGATAATATGAACTTAAATTTGATCATGCTTTCCATTAAGTACAACCTTAAGTTCATTCCAAATGTATCCTCTTGTTTCTTCCTCCATTCCCTTTGCCTGGAATTCCTGCCCTTGCCTCATCTTGTTGATCTGCCAAGCTTACAGTCATTTTCCAAGAGCCAGGTCAGCAAGATCTCCTCTGTGAAAGCCTTTCCTAATCACCTGATGAGAGCCTTTCTCATTTGACTTTGGCCGTATTGGACCTGGTTCTTCCTTCTTTTAGAGTGCTCACTGCCCTGTAGTGCCTCAATGTGTTCTAGTCTACGGATACCCCTGGAGTAAGATTCTGTTATTGAACTCAGCACAATATCCAGCAAAGAGTAAGTTCTTACTTAGTGTTTGTTGAAGAAAGGATAAGCGGTAAGGGGCTGAGAGTTTGAGCAAGCCTGATCCTCATTTCACAATAGAGGAAGATAGGGAAGGGTGTCTTCTCTTCAGAAGCCTGACAAATTCTGCTGGACCATGAGCCACATGAACCCACTAAGAGAATCCACACTTAAAATGAAAAGTCAACTGAATATAAGGAACAACATACAAGTGCCCAGACCATAGAATGCCTGTAGGTCAGTTTTCTATAGTGGCTACTTGCTATGCTTATAATGTTCTCTGCACATTCAGCAGCTTCTATGGCCCACTTGCTTCACTATCATCGTGACCACTCCCATCCCTCAGTGTCAGAAGGCAAAAGAGCCTGTAACTCCTTGCCAAGCTGCTTTAGTTAAGGAGAAGAACCTCAACATTCTTCACCTTCTTCTAAAAGAGTTGTCACCCTTTCTTGGAAACACCCTCCGTTGATCTCCATCTTTTTCTGACTTGTATCCAAAAGCTTTCCTGTCACCATTTTGAGCCCATCTATCCTTCTAGCCATCCATTGGAAAGATTTGACTTGTTTCTTTATCTTTAAATTATCTGGAACTGAGCAGATACATAGCAAATAATCATGAACTAAACAAATGAGTTAACGGATAATCTAGTTTCAATGAGGCCAGACTAGCATTTCCCACAAGAGCGCAGAGGCCCAGTTTGTTGCCATATGCCCTATCTTTGGCCTCTGAGAGCGTTGGCAGGGTGTTGCCTGACACAATTAAGTGCTTAAAGGCTCCATTTGTTTTTCTTGAAACAAATCTCTTCCTCCCCAACTGCAGCTGAAGACAGATTCTGTGGCTGCACCAAACAGCTCAGCAAACAAATAGGGCCAGAAAGCCTATGCCTGCCACTCCTACAAACAACAGCCCAAACTCTTCCCAACTGCTCAAAAAAAGTCTGCTGGGAATTTCCCTCATTCAGTGGGGTATATGGCTCAGACACAGAGCTGACATACAAAGTGGGCCACTCCAAAGTTTCTTGGGAAGAATCTATACTCAGACATACTCATGATTGCCAGGGAGACAGATGCAGAAGAGGCTCAGGAACAGATCCCAGGGAATGGGTCCTCAAGAGGAGCTCTCATTTCTTTCATAAGGAGACAGGAAGAGACTCTGGGGAGCTCAGGAATAAGCCCAGGCCTGGTTCAGCTGCTGAAATACAATCTGGCCAATTAAATAATTGGTGTGATGGGGAAAAGAGGGAAGACACTCCTTTCAGGCAAACTCCAGCCCCAGGCAGGAGGCTCTGGACAGCTGTGGCAACAACAGCAACAACAGGGCAGGGATCTCTTCCTCTTCCTCCCACTTGCTGAGAGCTAATGCTTAAATTAGCACCTTGGAAACACCCAGATCTGCTCCTAGCGCCTTCTCACTCAGCTCTGGTCACCCCCTTCCCCCATGCCTTCTTTTCAAGCTGAGTTTCTCTTTCAAGTAAAAAAAGAAGAAAAAGGAAAAAAGAGATGCCTCCCCTTATAGCTTACCTTTCCAAGTAAGGAATGGCCTCCAGATTCTTCCCACCACTATGGATAGGGAAGGGTTTTGATGATAGAGGGCAAGTAACTGGCCTCTGTGGGTACTCTAGGTCCTGAAAGGGGCAATGATGTTGACACCAGCGTTGCCCTGTTTCCTGTGGGACTTGAAGAGGCAGCACTCTTTCTGCCCTCAGAAGAGCTCATTCAGAAAGTGAGCAAGAGAAATAAGCCTTTATTGAACTGTGAGCTCCAGGAGGGCAGGGCCACATCTGTGCCTATACTGCTAACCACTCCCTGATATCTAGTATAGTGCTTGAAACAAGGCAGACACTCAACAATTATTTGGTAAATCAATTTGCTGGATCAATGATACCAGGCTCTGATATTCTTTGAAAGAGAGAGTGGGTAGCTACTGTTTTAACTTTAAATGCATAGAATGTCTTCATTTCATAAATGGAAAAACAGTCTAGGGAAACGGAGAGACTTCCTAGAGGTCTCCATAAATAATGGTAATAAATGAAACAGATCACAGCTGAGTCCAAGCCTGCAACCCTAGTTTTTATGGTCTACCAGAACCATTTTGCTCTCTCTTCTGCTCTTTCCTCTGTGATATATTTCTTGATTCCTCATGCTCCAAATGAAGGTTCTGGAGAAATGCATAAAAGACCTTGCTGGTCTCAAAAAATACAGAGTAGGGCTGAAGCAGTGGCTCGGAGGTATCACACTTGCCAGGCATGCACAAGGTCACAGGTTCAAACCCCAGCACCACGTATGCAACTAAGTATTGGAGCAACAAAAACAGAATAAAATTGATTCTCTCTCTCTCACACTCCCTCTCTCTTTCTTTTTATTTTTTTAATTTTTTTTAGGGCTGAGGATCGAACTCCGGGCCTTGCGCATGCTAGGCAAGTGCTCTGCCACTGAGCTAAATCCCCAACCCCTTTCTTTCTTTCATTTTTTTTTTTTTTTAGAGAGGACAGTGAGAGAGAGAGAAAGAGAGAGACAGAGACAAAGAGAATCAATTTTTTATTGAGTTTTTCACATGGCTTTCGTTGCTCTGACACTTGGACACTTAGTTGTGTACATGGGTGCTGGGGTTTGAACCTGTGTACTTGTGCATGCTGGGCAAGCGCCGCAACCGCTGGGCCACTGCTCAGCCCCCTCCCCCTCTTTAAAAAAAAGAAAATACAGGGTAAAGTTTTGAGGTGTCTAGACTATAATCAGGGGTCAGAGATCAAGAAGCAGGGCAATAACTATGATCTCCAAATGGAGGATGACTACATTGCTACTTCTATAAGACTCATTCAGGGCTGCGGCAGTGGCTCAGTGGTTATGGCACTTGCCTGGCATGTGCAAGTACGTGGGTTCAAACCCCAGCACCATGGAGCAATGAGGGCCACATGAGAAACTAAATAAAGTTTGTTTTCTTTTTCTCTGTCTCTCACTGTCCCTCTCTCTTAAAAAAAAAAAAAAGACTCATTCAACCTCAACAAAATATTCTTTTGCAGACAAGGGCTACGTTAGCCTTCAAGAAAAGGGTTCACAGGTAGCTATAGCAATTCTGATAAATACTTCCTTGCCACAAACACTTCTCCTACTCTAGGGTCACGCAGAGCTGAAGCAGTTCAGGAGTCCGCTACTCAAAATAAATCACTATTAGGAACTCCCAGTGCGAGGCTGGAACAGTGACTCCATGGTTGGAGTACTTGCCTGTCATGCACCAGGACCTAGGTTCAAACCCCAGAACCACAAACACAATTAAGTGTTGGAGAAACAAGGACTGGATGAAAAATTAAATAAAATTAATTCTCTCACTCTCTCTTAAAAAAAAAAAAAGCCTCCAGGTGCCAAGCACAGTGCTGCACATCTGTAATCCCAGAGACTCTGGGGGCTGAGGCAAGAGGATCACAAGTTCTGGCCAGCCTCAGGAACTTAGTGAGACCCTGTCTTAAAAATTAAAAAAAGGATTGGGGATGCAGCTCAGTGTTAAAGCACCGCTGGGTTCCACTCTCAGTACATTAAACAAAGAAACAAACAGCAACAACAAAACTCCAGCAATGACAGAGGCACCAAGAACAACTGAGCCATTCTGGTGGCCTTATTCATTCTTTTCTTTCCTTTGACAGTAATTATCTCCCTTCTCAGGAACACCAGATGGGAGACAAGAACCAACTCATTGCTACCTTCTGATTTACTTGAACATCCCCCTGTTTCATTGTCCCTCCTTTTTGGTTCTTGATTTAAAGCTTAGAACTGGAAGAGCAATCTAGTTTGACAAGCAAGATTGGCTGGCTATAGAACCCATTAAGGAAAGTGTTCCTAAACCAGTCCAAAGTTCTTCAAGCTAATTGGATAAACTTCTCTCCAGGATTTTCTGGCTGCCAAATAATCCACTGGTGGCCTCAGGCTAGGAAAAAGTCCTGTACCATCCTTTCCTTAGTTTAATATTGTATGATTCTGTAAAGCTTCTTCTGTTTTGGCATCTGTGACTGAGCTACCACGAGAGGGGAAAAAGCCTCTTATTTTCATTCATTTCCAATCATAAGATGGCCACTAATGATTCTACCATCCTCAAAAAGGCATAGCACAGAGGTGGTCAGGGGTCCCTGCCAAGGCTCAACTTGGCTACTGGTAATCGGTAGTTAACTTGCCTAGCAAGCCACAAAGTATATCCATCAGCCAGGGGGTCTGCCTAGGCGCTCAAGGCCAGAAGCTATTCCTAGCCATCAGAGGGAGGAGACTTAAGGAGGTCTAGAGCTTCAGGACTTGGAGAGCTCAACTCAGCTCCATCAGAAAGCAAATAGGGCACCCACATCTTCAGGTTCCAGTCCTGTCCTGCCTTCTTCCAGCTGCTGATGGCTCAGGCTCAATGGGGGAAGAAACCAACAGGGCCTGAGAGCTCTCTCCCTTCCCCCATCTCTAGACCAGCTGGCTAGGCCTCAGCGCTTCCTATCCGGTAGCCAGGCAGACTGGCCAGTCAGCTAGCCGCCGCGGTTCCCCGGGAAATGGCCATCAGGCATGGTCTCCTTTAAACCTAGCCTTCATAAACCAGCATCGCCCTCCCCCTTCTATCCCTCCGGCGCCGGCAGCGATGACATCATTCCTCCCTGACTCCGGGACCGCGGACAGGCGGCAGGATCCGCTCCCAGAGAAGACTCGAAGCACATAGGCCTAGGATGACTGGGGGCTCTTCCGAACCGGTGGGCACAGGCCGCTTCAGCTCAGCCCCATGTTCTCTCCCATCACTACCAGAGCGCTCGCATCTGCACCCTTGATTCACCATCACGCCGCCTCACACTCTCCTTCCCGGTTCCGATCCTCCAGTCTGGACTGCCTGCGCTCCTCTCGGGAAAAGAGCTGAATTTCTAGGTGCTGCACCAACTCCCAGCCCCCACCGGTTGGTGACCACGGCTCAACGTTCCTATCCATCCAGCGGACTGGCGGGCAGGCCCCTCCGCTTCTAAAAGCCTATTCCCAGGCTCTTAGCTTGACAGCTCCCTCCCACTCCCTGAGCATCACGGGCCTCTAGGGCTAAACGCCTCTCCACCTCCCATCCCAGCCCCCTGGGCCTATACACCGGCGGTGCCCCTTGGCAGTTCCTTTGCCATCCCCCCGCCCCAAGGGCCTCTATTAGCGGTGTGCACCATTGTGCCCAACCTCGGTTTCATACGAAGGCGTTCCGCCTCTGCCGAGGTTGCTCTCCGTCCTTACAAGTCCCTTTGCTCGGACCTCACGTATTCTCCCGTGGTTTTCTTGTCCTGCCAGTCTCCCTCCAGCGGCAATGCGTTTGCAGAGCCCTTTGCCCCATCTGATGACTCTCCCCTTCAGCACAATCCTCAAGGCCTGCTTCCCTCCTTCCCCTTCAGGCGGCGCCCCCTCCCGGCCCTGGCCTGCCCGCCGCCCGCCCCCTCACCAGCGGTTGCATCTCCGAGTGCGCGGTGGGCACCTGGAACCGGTCGATCTCCTCCATCATGGTGCCGGCGGGCGAGCGGGCAGGGGCCGGGCGCGGCCAGGGATGCCAACGAGACCGCGCGGGGCGGCGGCCCCAGGAGCCCGGCGGGTGGTGCAGAGACTAGGCCGCCCCGGACGAGTCGGGCCGGCAGGCGGCCAGGTGGATGGAAGGGTGGACAGTGGGCGAGAGGTTCGCGGGCGGGCTGAGGCCGGCGTGGCTCCGTGGGCTTGCCTAGCGCTACCGCGGCTGTGGCTCCACGGAGCCGCAGGTCTTGCCTCGCCTCCTCCTCCGCCGCCGCCTCCTGTCAGCAGCTCAGCCACTGCGGTGACTCGGCAACTCCACTTCCGGGTCCGGGACACCGCCCGGATCCTGCATTATTCATGAGGAGGCGGTGTCTGGGCGCCCCAGCCCCTCCCACACCCAGGAGCTCCGAATTTCCCGGCCGCCCTACGCAAGGTTCCTGAGAGGGCGGAGCTCTGTGGAGCCGGAGGATCCCTCAGTGCCCAGCCCAGCCTCCTCCGCGTACGCGGAGAGCGAGCCAGAGGCGCCTGCGCCTTCGTTGCTGGTCGGTTGCTGGGTAACCGCGTCAGGGAGGAGCCTATTCTATCCTACAAGGACACGGGGACCCACAACGACTGCTGTCCCCAAAGAACCCCTGCGACTGGGAATTGAAGTGGAAGAGAGTTTGGATTTCCTGTGTGTGGTCAAGGAGACGGAGAAGTTTCTTGTCCTTAGGCAAGAAAGCGTTTAGTAGACTTTCCAGGAGTTGAGGTTCTTCCTCCTGCAGAGATGCCCCAGAAACAGCTTCGCAAGCAGGTAATGCATACATGACCTGCCCGCTCCTGATGGCCTCTGACTTCGCCACCAGTGACCACTGATCCTACCTCTTCCACGGTTTCTTTATTTTCTTTTCCCTCTTCACCCCTAACCTTCTCTCCCTGATGACTCCTGGCCTCTGTTCTCAAGGATCCCTTACAGTCCTGTTCTCCCTCACTAATCCTGTCCTCTCCCACGCTGCCCCAAGTCTGCTGGATTTTTTTGTTTTGTTTTGTTTTTTGTTAGTTTGCTTTTTAAAAGAGAGAGAGAGAGAAGAACAGTGAGGGGGGAGGGAGGAGGGAGAGAATAAATTTTCATTGAGTTTTTCACATGGCTTTTGTTGCTCTGACACTTAGTTGTGTACGTGGGTTTGAACCCGTGTACTTGCGCATGCCACGCAAGCGCCGTAATCGTGGAGCCACTGCTCCAGTCCCCACCCCCCTTTTTTTTGTAATAGAGGGAGGGTAGACTTATTTTTTTCATCTGTTTTTTGTTTTTCAAACACTTAATTGTGTATGTGGTGTTGGGGTTTGAACCCAGGTCTTGGCTAGTGCCAGGGAAGCACTCTACCACTGAGCCCCCTCTCCAGCCGCCAATCCACTGTTTTTTACTTCTTTCTCACCTGTCTCTCTCACCATTCCCATCTCCTCACCCCACTCACTGCACATAACCATAATGACCAGTCTGTCCTCCTTAAACTTCATACCCCATTCCCACCAAACTCTTATTACCCCACATTCCTGTTTCAAAGGAATTATTTGTCCAACTCTCTACTGTGTGCCCAGCTTTGATCTATTTGGAAACACAGGGCTTGCATAGGGGAGCCCACAGAGGGATATAAAAGACACAGAACAGGTGACTCAGAACAGATTATGTGCAGGAGTTTGGCTTAGATTTTCTGTGCTCAGAGACTTACTTGTAAGGAGGGAAAGTCAAGCAGAGACAAAGAGGAGACCCTTTTCCATATTCCCCATACCCCCATTTGCACATGTCTAATCTTCCTTATGAGTCTCTGGTCTGTTCCTGTAACTAATTTAACCCATGTGGACATTATGTCCTTGTTCTCATCTGGCCAGATGTCATCTCTTCTCATAGGTAACCCAAGAGTCACACCTCCCCTTAGCCTACTGAGCACAGGGTTCTTTCTTCTCCAGCATCACCATAGAAGGTAAAGTAATCCTGGCTTCTCCAAGAACCCTCTGAAGTATAAAGGACTCACTCACTCAATCCTTCAGACTTTTTTAGTCCTTCTAAATCCTTTATGATTTACCACTCTGGGTCTAACATGCAGTTCCTAGCTTTATAAAGCAGGACTTCTCTTTATTCTTTTATTCTTTTTTTTTTGTTGTTGTTGTACCAAGGATTGAACCCAGGGGCACTTTACCATTGGAGCTACATCCCCAGCCCTTTTTGATTTTTTATTTTGAGATAGCCTTGATAAGTTGCTGAGGGCCATGATAAGTTGCTGAGGCTGGCTTTGAATTTGTAATCCTCCTTCCTCAGCCTCCCAACTCACTAGGATTACAGGAATATGTCACCATTTCTGGCTAATTTATTCTAAATTTATCACTCTAAAGTCCGGGTATATTGAAGTTTGGAGAATAAATCTATGACCATGCTATTTTATGATTTTATGTATTTTTATACGGCTGCTTCCATATAACCTTGGCTCCTCTGCTTCTTTTATATGATCTTCTGTAGCTGATGGACCTCTCTTTCTTAGATCTCTGCAGTTGTGGAAGGTGACTATTCCGGTATGGCTATGCCCTAGTTTTATATTGAAGTTGAGCTGTGCTTTGAAGCTCATGTATTGTGCTAGGGCCAGCTGACCCCTAATCTCTAGGTAGTTTGTTTTTAACTTGACATTATTGAGTCTTGGTTACATACAATAAAATGAACCATTTTAGTTTGACATATTTCAAGTTTTGACAAAGTTATAATGTGTGAACCACTAGTCAAGACAGAGAATGTTTCCTCAGCTCCAAGAAGTTCCCTATGCCTCGTCCCAGTTAGTTCTCTTTAACCCCTAGCCCCAGGTAACCATTGATCTGTTTCCTGTCACCACTGATTAATCTTTTCTAGCAACTATCTGTTTAAACAAGCTTGCAGATGGGTTTCTCCAGCCCATTAGGGGGATACATTAGAGACTAATTTCAATGAGAGTAGACAGAAATGACATCAGATAATAAGGGAAACCTGGGTCAGTAGACCCTGCACACATCAATACTATCCCCTGGAAGGAAGGGTTACTTTACTACAATACAAGTATTGGTGTATAGGGTGTAAGAAAAGGCTGGATTTTGGTAGGTTGTGTTTATCACCATCATGGTTCAGTGAAGCCCAATTTGCTAAGTGAGTGTGGGACAACATGAAGATGTTGGAGATGTTGTCTCTGTGTTGCCAGTTTGTTGGAAGTTGGGCTCCTGTCTCTCGGAGATGAAGAATGAAACCAAGGGACACTAAGGCAAGCATGGTAGACACATTTTATTTTAAGAAAATGATAGGAAGCAAGCATAGGGAAAAGAGCAGACTTCCCCTAGCATCTTCTCCCAGAGAAGGGGACAGAGCTGAAGAGGGAGTTAGGTTTGCCCTTTTTACAGTGTGTTCTCCCTTTAATTGGTTATCCTCTCCCTTCCCCCAAACCTAGGACATGGGAAATGCTGATTGGGTCCAGCCTTGGGTTTGCATCTTAGGCATCAATAGAAAGAATGTGGCACCTTCCTCAGTAGAAGGGAGTGTCTGCATCTGGACCCACCTTGCCAGACTCCCCCTACTATCATTGGGGATGTCAGATTGATCTTAAAAGAAAAAGAACCATTTTTCCCTTGATTGATTTGAACATTTTAACTACTCTGACTGTCTAACTACCCCCTCCTGCCAACCCCCAATCCCAACACCTCCCACCCCAATCTCACCTGTCTCCTGGGAATTCAGTGCAAAGGATATGACAGAACACAATATACAAAAATAAGGGAGGATGGAATCCCTGGGGCTAAAAGGGAAAGGGGCAGGCAGGCTGGAGCAACAGAAAGCTTCAGGGAGGAGGCAAGTAGGTCTTGGATGCCTGCAGTGGTGTGTGAAAGTCAGGATTGTTTTGTTAGGGGACAGAGGGAAGTTTCTATTCATGTCACTCCACTGATCAGACCTCTTAGTGGCTCCCTGTTACTCTCAGGATAAAGCCCCAAAAGTCAAACTGTATGGCCTACAAGGCCCTGCATGGCCAGACCATTACTACTCATCCTATTTTAGACCTTAACATTGCTCTGTGAGAATCCACAACCCCAGACTCTGAATTGTCCTCACTTCCTACAAAGTTATAGCTACACTATCTTTCTCCTTTAGACCTTTGAAACTGTTGTTTCCACTGCTGCCTGGTATAATCTTTTCTGTCTACTGTTACATGCTTCACCTCATCCTGTCTCAAAAACTCCCCTTCATCTCCTGTTTATCCTTCAGATCTCAGGCCTTTATATTTTCCTACAAGAGATTAAGTCACTTTTCTGGAGGCAGATTAGGATGATAATTCCTACTATTTTATGAACTCTTTTATGGCAAATATTGGGTCTATCTTCTTGTTGTCAGTTCCCCTGTACCTAGCACAATGCATGTAATATATTAAATTCTGAGAAAATTAGTTTAATTTGAGTTCTGAATGCATAAGCCTCAGAAATTTTCATCTGGGTATGTTCGAAGGATAGAAGGAGTGAACCAGGGATGGGGGTGATAATAAGGGGTAGCTTAATGGGAAGTGATAACAAGAAAACGCTTTATAAGCATGTTTTTTCAGGGTTCATGTTTATATTACATTTTTAGTAACTCTATGAATTATTCAAATTCGAATTACATGTATCCTTGGCTTAATATCTGGGCATTAACTGGGCACAGTTTTGCACACCTGTAATCCCAGTGGCTCGGGAGGCTGAGATAGCAGGATCACAAGTTCAGAGCCCGCCTTGGCAATTTAGTGAGGCCCTGAGCTACTTAGCAAGACCCTATCTCAAAATAAAAAGGTCTGGAAATGTGGCTCAGGGGTTGCGTGCCCATGGGTTTAATTTCTGGTCAACAAACAAACAAACAAAAACAACAACAAAAACATAAAGAGCTGGGCGTTGGAGACTAAGAGGTTAAAATATTCATGATGTAAATATTCATTCTCATTCTATAAATTATTTATAGAGTACCTACTGTCCTACTGTGCCAGGTACCATTCTAGGTATGGGTGATATAGTAAGAAACAAAACAAATAAAAATCCTTTCTTGTGGGGCATGGTGATACACAACCATAATTCCAGTTCTCAAGAGACTGAGGCAGGAGGGGCTAGAGCTGTGGCTCAGCAGTTATGGTGCTTGCTCAGCATGTGTGAGTACACAGGTTTGAACCCCAACACCCACGTACACAACTAAGTGTTGGAGCCACGAAAGCCATGTGAAAAACTCAATAAAAATTGATTCTCTCTCTCTGTCTCTCCCACTCACTGTCCTTCTCTCTTTAAAAAGAGAGAGAGAGAGAGAGAGAGAGAGAACTGAGGCAGGAGGATCACAAATTTGAGACTGTGACAAGGCCATTAGCCTAAGAGACTCCATATTTGCACTCTAGCTTAGCATGGGAAAACCCAAGGTATTGTAAGCCCCCTAGGTATTTGTAAAATCAGAAAAAAGGATAATGATACTGGTGTAAATTCAGGCGGAGATATTTATTGGGATTTGTTGCTCTCGGGCCAATTTCACCTGCGCCGCCATGGTGAGGGCAGGCATGGGAAGTGGCGGCCTGCCAGAATGGCAAGCAGGGAAAATGGCTTTGGACCTTTGCCAGGCAGCTGGTTTTGCTGGCTACCTGGAAGTTCATGATGGGGTTAGTCCTTCAGAGACTGCCTGGTGGATCCATCAATCCATTGGAGCTTGTCCGCCAGCATCCCAATTGGCTGTTCTTTTCATGGGCAAGTTGCCCTTTGCCCTGCCCCTTAGCCAGCAGGCATGGCCTCAGTGTCTTGGCTGAAGGCACTGGGTCCAAGATGCTGTGAAGTATGGGCTACCTGAAGCCACGCCCCCAGCCCGCCTAACAGTATTGTGAGCACCGAGGTATTATAAGTCTTATAGAATGTTCTGTAGGCACTGCCAACCAGGATGCGATTGTTCCTTGTTCTGCAATGTAGCGGCTGTGACTGCATTTTTTGGCTTCTGTAAATGAGCTTGCTTTGGGCACCTGTAGACCCCCCCAGCGCCTAGGAGGATATGATTTTTACCTTTATGAGACCCAAAAAAAGGATCAGGGCGTGCACTCTGAACTGTGGAGTCAGTGGCCAGCTGGCTAATAAAGACCCTCCATTTGGCTTACATTGGTCTTGGCTTGATCTCTCACTGGTTACATTGCAACAAGACCAGCCTGCACAATATAGCAAGACCGTATCTCAAAATGAAAAATAACAAAGAGCTGAGGATGTAGCGCAGTGGTAGAGTACTTGCCTAGCATGCATATTCAATTCCTAGGACTGGAGAAAAATAAAATCCCTGCTATCATGGAGCTTGTCATTTAGTCGGAGGTAAATTGTCAGTAAACAAATAATACATATAGTATATCAAATGGTGATAGGTGCCAAGGAAAAGTAAATCAGGGAAGTATAATAGGAATTTCAGAGAACCAGAAGATTATAATTTAAAATATAGTGTGGTCAAAGAAATCTTCACAGATGATATTTGAGCAAAGTCCTGAAGAAAATGAGTTAGGTATGTGATGTCTGAGGTGGGGGTGGGAAGCATTCTAGACAGATGGCATAGCAAGTGTAAAGTTCCTGAGATGGGAGCCTGCTACACATGCTCCAGATCCGCAGGGAAGGGAGGGGGAAAGTGTCAAAAGAAAAGGTCAGAGAGGTGCATCCCTCTACTCCATAGAGTTAATCAAATAATCCATGGCATATTAAATTGGTCATGATGGAGCTCCATGAATCATAATTTAGAATTAAAATTCATGAATGTCAGGCAACATAAACCATGACCAGCTCAAAACATCACTGGTAATGCCCCAATAACAAAGTGTCCTTCTTGAAAATTGCAAGAATGCCAACTGGCTGCATGTGCACATATGCAGGAGTAGCTTTGCAGCATTGCCAAACATTGCCTGGCAGCCTGACTTCTTAGTAGAAAACCAAATTAGAGTCTTCTGTGAATTCCAGTTAAAAGCTAATTTTAGTTTATGACTAACAAATTTTAGTACCCTTTTATAACTCAGTTGGTTACCATAAAAAAAAGTCAAAGTCTGGAATTTTGCATTATTTTCCTATAAATAAAAAAGAAAAAATGCATTTTGGATTATTTTGTGGACTCCCAAAAGGAATATCATCTAGATGAAGAATTACTAGGATAGAGGTAAGAGGTGGGATTAAAAGAGAGTCTTGGATAATTCAGAAATTTTGAGTCTATTGGGGCCTGGAATCCACAGAAGGAATGACAGGAGGTGAACAAATTCTAGGAGAAGTTGATATGTTTCTTTTTGTCCAAAGTAAGATATCCTTACTTCTGTGACTCTTCACCTCATTGTCATCCTAACAGCTATCTTTCCCAAGTCCTGGGTAGGGTCTTTCTCCCCTTTACCTCCTAAATATCTCTCAAATTAAACCACAGCCACCTCCCTGACCCAGCCTACAATCCTCTCTTACCTCTCTGCTATAAAAGTCTTGGAACTGGTGCTCATCTCTTTTCAATATGTTCTCTATACTGGGTCAAGAATTATCTTTTTAAATTGCCAATCTGATTATGCTGTCACACCTTCAGAATATTTCAATGACTTCCTGTTGCTGTTAGGGTAGGGTCTGGATATTAAGATAAACCTTCAGGGATCTGTTTGGGCTGAGGCTGGCAATGATCTACTACTCCATGCACAATGGGGCCTAGCACATTGTTAGTACTTGGTAAATGCCAAGCACTTGAATAATAATGGCATAAAGCTCTTGCACTTATCTCTGAACTTTAATTTGGGTATCACCCTTCCCCATTATTACTATACTTCATGAAGTTGTATGTGCTGCTTCCTCTTTCTGGAACACTCTTCATGCCCTCCCTTACACATGTACTCATTCCTAAGATTTCAGCCCAGATATCAATCCCTAACTGGTTGCAATATCATCTGCTTTGTTATTGAAGATAGAAAACTGAGGTTCACTGCTTTATGTTCCTTTCTTCCATAGCATGCATCATGGTTTATAATTATTCACTTATTATTTGATTATTGTATGTCTCTTTCATTACACTATGAGCTCCATGAGAGCAGGGCTTGTGGATGTTTTTGCTTACATCTGTATTCTCAGGTCTTTCTTTTTTTAATTGAGAAATTTATTATTGAACAACCATACACAATTTTAACAAAATATTCTCAGGTCTTAATACAGCAGAAATTCTCAATGTATGATTGATTGTTGAACAAATGAAATGTAGTAGAGGAAGTAGCTGGTATGGAGGCATACAATGGGGTATCCTAACACTGATTCTGAGAAGAATAAAAATATTCAAGGTTTGGACAGAGGAAAAAGAGTCCAAATGGAGAAACAGAAGCAAGCAGGGAAGTAAGACAACAGAGAATAATAGTGTCTCAGAAATCAAAGGAAGAATGAGGGTCAGCTGTTTCACATGTTACCAAGGTATCAATGACAAAAAGCTCTAAGACATGGTCACTGAATATAATAATTAGGAAGTCATTAGAAACTTTGGAAAGAACAACTTCATAGGTAAAGTTAGGCTGAATTGAGCCAGGATGGCAGTGAAGACCATATGGGTAAGCACTTTCTTTTTTTTTTTTTTAAGATGAAAGGAAAACTTGAATATATTAAATGCTGAGGGGGAAGGATGTGGATGGAGAAAGAAGTTGTGGACAGAGAAGAAAGATTAAATAATGATGAGTTGGGAATAGGTCAGTTGTGGATAGGAGGAACACTTTGATACAGACGAGGAGAAAGAATAGATGTGCACAATGATAATTTTGAGGTTTAGTTGCAGGAAGTTGACAGACTTTTCTCTTCTCTTCCCCTAGTAGTGTTATGGAATTCCTTTTGGAAGTGATAACTAGAAAACAAATTTTGCCAATGGCTGCTCCATTTTGTTATGATTACAGTCATGCTATTTTCAGAGTTATGGTCTGAGGTTTGTCATGCACAATTATCAGATTACAAAACAGCTGTGAGCGTTTGAGACCAGAACTTGGTCTGCTCCCCCATGCACAGTAGAGCCTAGCACGTTGTTAGTACTTGGAACATGCCAGGTACTCGAATAATAATGGCAGGAGGCTCTTGCGCTTATCATTGTGCTTTGCCCCCTGCAGGCTGATGGTAAAGAGTAATGTTGCTTTTCTGGCTCCAGCTGTGAGCAAGACACATGAAATTGTTTTCTGCCAGTTAGGAATTTGTATGGCATGTTCAGTCTTCCCAGTTACTGTGCACTAACAGAGCTGTATGGAAGAAGTAAACAAAGGACACAGCTGTTGATTGAACTTTAGTTTCACTGCTTCAAGTGTCACAACACTTTGGAATCACTGGATTCCAGTTTATATGAGGAGTTTATGTCCTCACTGATGTAATCTCCTAGATTTGAGAATCCTGGGAGAGGGGACTCTCCCAACCTTGCTTCCCAGTGATGCTGGTTTGGTGGCAGTTGGGTTTGTGTCCCCCAGAGACTAAGAATGAAACCGAGGGACACTGAGGCAAGCATACTAGACAGACTTTATTTTAAGAAAATAATAGAAAGCAAAGCAGAGGGAAAAGAGCAGACTTCCCCCAGAGTGGGAGAAGGGGACAGAGCCAAAGAGGCACTTAGGTTTGCCCCTTTTATAGGATATTCTGTCTTTAATTGATTATCGTCTCCCTTTGCCCAAACCTAGGACATGGGCTTGGGAAATGCTGGTTGGGTCAATCCTTGGGTTTGCACCTCAGGCATCAATAGAAAGAATGTGGCACCTTCCTTAGCAGAAGGGAGTGTCTGCATTTGGACCCACCTTGCCAGACCCTTCTTACTAGCTTTGGGGGATATCAAATTGATCTTAAAAGAAAAAGAACCAGTTTTCCCTTAATCGACTCAAACATTCTAACTACTCTGACTGCCTAACTTTTACCCTTGTCTCATTAGGACCTGCTTAATAAATACTAGATAAATTATTAATGACTGAATAAATTAGCTGATAAGTGTCTAAATAAATGATGGAAATGTTTGTACTGCAATACTCTGAACACTAACTTTTCTTAGGGTACCTGCAGAAGAAGCAGTTCTTGCCTCTTCATCCTAGTAAAAGCAGCCTAATCTTGTTTATTATGTCAGGAACCCATCCCTGATGTTAAGATTTTTTTCCTACTTTTATTATTTCTACCTCACATCCATTTTCTTGTTTACTTATTATGTCAATGTATTGTATATTCAGCCTCAAACTTTTCTAGGGACAAATTGGAGTGTAGATGAATAAAAATAATTGTCTGATCCTTGGATAGATATTTGTTTCTATGCTCCTATGTCCTTGTTTTTTTGTTTGTTTGTTTGTTTTTTTCAGGGCTGAGGACAGGCCTTGCACGTGCTAGGCAAGCGCTCTGCCACTGAGCTAAATCCCCAACCTCTCCTATGTCTTTGTTAATGATTTTGTTCCTTCTACCAAGAAATGCCTAAGTCTTCTTCACTCTTCCTGTCCTTTCTGGGCCTGACAGACTCTAAAGCCTAAATATTCTTCAACTTACAACAGAGTTACAGCCAGATAAACCCATCATAAGTTGAAAATATTCTAAGTAAAAAAGCCTTATCTACAAAGCATGATAGCTTAGTAAGAGTACACTGTAGAATATCAGTTGTTTACCCTTGGGATGGCAAGGCTGACTGGGAGCTGTGGCTGGCTGCTGCCGCCCAGCATTTTAAGAGTATCATACTACATATTGCTAGTCCAGGAAAAGATCAAAATTCAAAGTACAATTTCTGCAGAATGCATGTCACATTCACACTATTATAAAGTTGGATAATCCTAAATTGAAACATCATAAGTCAAAGATCAGCTATATTTTAGATAAGCTCTTTTAAGTTGCAAAGAACAGAGGCTAACTTAAGTTACCTCAAGTAAAGGAGGGCTAGAGAAGGGGAGACATATGGGGTTTGTACATGAGTGTTATAAATATGTAGATAGAATTGGAGCTCATTCTGAAACAAATGTGAGGACCAACAGCATATATCTCATGGCTTCTCTACTTCTCTTACAACTGTGCTCCATTCCTTGTTCTCATTTCCGAACCGTCCAGCTTTCTCATGGTCTCTGCCCGCTCATATCTTTAGTGTATTTCCAGCTCATCATGGCTGCTCTGGCCCCTCTCTATCTCACAATCATTTCCATCAATATCTTTGTCCGAGTACTAGTTCTGAATGTAGTACTAGTTCAAACTAGTACTACATGGAAGAGTGTGGTAGAGGGAAGTGGCTCAGGGCACGATCAGGAAGCAGAAAGAGAAAAAAAGCAACAGCATACTTTATGTATAATTATTAAATATATTGATATAGGGGACTTATATTCTGGCCATGATGAAGCAATTAATACCGGACTTGCTCTCTCACTGTAAACAACTACACATGTGGACACAATATAAAAGACAACTGGTTTTAGGCACTGGACTATAGGCAACACAGGATAGCTATTCCCGAGCAGAGGAAAACACCCAACAGTAGTCATAATTTTTGCCTAGGGACAGTTTCTTGATTGTGCATCAGGGAGACAGAGCTGAAGGAGAGCATAATAGTATCATTGAGATAACACAGATGTAGAAAGGAACAGGCAAAGACTTTAAAGCAGATATCCTAAATATATCTATAGACAGGCATCATGTGGCATGCCTGTAATCCCAGCGACTTGGGAGGCCAAGGTAGGAGGAACACAATTCCAGGCCAGCCTCAGCAATTTAGCAAATCCCTAAGCAACTTAATGAGACCCTGTCTTAAAATAAAATATAAAAAGGGCTGGGGATATATAGCTCAGTGGTAAAGTGTCTCCAGGTTCAATCCCTAGTACCTCCCCTTTGAAAAAATAAAATAAAAATATTTATAGACTTAAAGAAAACATTGTCTTAATGGATAGATAGATGGGGTAATCTAAGCAGAAATAGAACAATACAATATTGGAAATGAAGAATTTAGGGCTGGAGTGATGGCTCAGCGGTTGGAGCACTTACCTATCATGTATGAGGCCATGCAGTCGAACCCCAGCACCACATACTAAGTGTCAGTGAAACAAAGGCCAGATGAAAAAACTAAATGAAGTTGATTCTCTCTTTCTCTCTATCTCTCACTCTCTCTCAAAAAAAAAAAAGAAAGAAAGAAAGAAAGAAAAAAAGAAAAGAATTTATTAGATGGGCTGAACAGCTGAATGTGAAAATCCATGGAATTATTCAATTTGAAGACCAAAGAGAAAGAAGTTTTGTTTTTGTTTTCTCTTTGTTTTGTATCCAGGAGCACTCTACCACTGAGCTGCATCCCCAGTCCTTTTTATTTTTTTATTTTGAGACAGGACATTGCTAAATTACCCAGGCTGGCCTCCAACTCAATATCCTCTTGTCTCAGTCTCCTGAGTGTCTAGGATTACAGGCGTGTACCACTGCGCCTAGCAAGAAATAAGATTTTTTTTTTTTTAAAAAAAGAGGGGACAGTGACAGAGAGATCCAGAGAGAATCAATTTTTATTTAGTTTTTCATATGGCTTTTGTTTCTCTGAGACTTTGTTGTGTACGTGGTGCTGGGGTTCAAACTCACGTACTTGCGCTTGCCAAGCAAGCTCCATAACTGTTGAGCCACCACTCCAGCTCCAAGAAATAAGATTTTTTAAAAAGGAGCCTTAGTGACCTGTGGGAAGATATCATGCATGTATTCGGATGATATGCGTAATTGGAAGGAAAAAGAGAGGGAGGAAAAAATATTTGAAGAAATAGTGATTAAAATTTTTCCAGATTTAGTGGAAAACATAGGGTTATCAGAAACTCAGTGAGCAGGGGTGGGGGATTTAGCTCAGTGGCAGAGCTCTTGCCTAGCATGCGCAAGACCCTGAGTTCGGTCCTCAGCTCTGAAAAAAAAAAAAGAAAAAAGAAACTCAGTGAGCAATAAGCAGGATAAATATGAATAAAACCATGTCTAGGTCCCTCACAGTCAAACTATTAAAAAACAAATTAAAACTAAAATTTTGGAAGTAGCCAGAGAAAAATGACACATTGCACACAGGAAACAATGATATAAATTAGGTTGAGTTATTATAAACAATGGAGGCCAGAAGACAAAGGAACTGCATATTTAAAGCACTGAAAGAAGTTGTCAACCCACAATAGGAGAGTGAAATAAATATATTTTCAGATACACCAAAGCTGGGAGAATTTATCATCATCAAAAATTTTGGGTAAAAACAAAAGATTAGCTTCTGTTTCTCTACTTTCTTTTTTAAAGAGAGAGAGAGAGAGAGAGAAAGAATTTTATTTAGTTTTTCACATGGCCTTCACTGCTCTGCAACTTTGTTGTGTACATGGTGCTGGGGTTTGAACTCACATACCTGCGCATGCAGGGCAAGCACTGTAACCGCTGAGCCACTGCTCCAGCCCTATGTTTTTCTATTTTCTTAAAAACATATATGACTGTTTATTGCAAAAATAATATCTTTGCTAGCTGTATGTAGAAATAAATATGTAATAATAGGACAAAGGATGGAATAGTGGTGGTAGATGGAGTCATGATGTAAAATTATTACATTGTGAAGGGTAAAGTGATATAATATTTATTCTTGGTAGATAACAGTAAATTTATGATGCATATTGTAAATTTTAGAACAACCACACATACACATGCACAGGCACACATACACAAAAATACAAAAAGGTACAGCTAAAAAGTCAATAGAGAAAGTATACTAAAAAAGTCCAGTTAGTGCAAAATAATGCAGCAGATGAACAAAATCAAATGGGGAAAAATAGGAAAAAAAAAAAGAGCAACAAGGTCACCATAATCATACCAATACCATTATCCAAGGGTCAGAGTTTTTTGGCTTAAGAAAAAAACAGTAATACTCAACCACATGTGGCCTACAAAAAATATAGTTTATTTGTAAAGATATATAAAGAAATATGAAAGAAAAGAAAATATACATCATACAAGTAGCATAAGTGGTTATTGTTATCAGACCAAGTATTTCCAGAAATAAATAGGAAGATTTTTATATTGATAAAAGGTCAATTCAAGACGGAGAGATAAAATCACCAAGTATATATACACTTATGAATAGAGCGTCAAGATATTTAAGTTAAAAACTGACAACTGGGGCTGGAGCTTGGCATATATAAGGACCCAAGTTCGAATCCCAGCACCACATACACTACTAAGTGTTGAAGCAATGAAAAGCAGATGAAAAATTAAATAAAAAAATAGATTTTCTTTCTGTCTCTCTCACTCTCCCGCTGTCTCTCTCTCTCTCTTTTTTTCGGGTTGGGGACCGAAAAGCCACTCTGCCACTGAGCTAAATCCCCAACCCCTCCCGATCTCTCTTAAAAAAAAAAACAACAACAAGGGACAGAACTAAAAGGAAAACTAGAAATATCCATAACAATAGAGATTTTAACACTCCTCTCTCAGTAATAGAGAGATGCACAAAATCTGAACAACACTGTCAACCAACTTGACCTACTTAATATTTATAGAACATTACACATAAGAACTAAAGAATGAAGATTATACCCAAGAACTATAAATTGTTCACAAAAAAATCAACCATATATTGGGTTAAAAAATAGGTCTCAATGTATTTCAAAAGATCAAGATCTTACAGATTTAATACAATCCAAATTCACATCCATCTATGACAAAACAGAATTTCAGAATACTAGGAATAATTTGGAAAAAATAGAATTAAACAATCTCTTAAAAATCTCCAAATATAAAAAAAGTCTCCAAATATGGGGCTGGGGCAGTGGCTCAGCAGTTACAGTGCTTGCCTGGCATGCACGGAGGATGTGGGTTCGAATCCCAGCACCACATACACAACAAAGGCCACATGAAAAAATAAATAAAATTGATTCTCTCTCTCTCTCTCTCTCTCACTGTGTCTCTCTCTTAAAAAAAAAAACCAAAATCTCTAAATATTTAGAAATTAAAGAACACACTTCTGAATTACCTATGGATCAAATCACAAGGGAAATTAGAAAAATTTAGTTAATGCTAATGGAAATCTATCAAAACTTGTGGGAGTGTTGCTTAAGTGGAGTTTAATGAAAATACCATTTTAGAAAAAAAAGAAGGATAGAGCAAAACCCAGGCTCAGGAGAAAGATAGTCAAGCTCTTGTACTAGACCCACGAAAGGCAAAATGACATGTAATCTAGGGGAACCATAGATATGTAGGAGGGGAGGAAGGAGGGGAGACAAGCAAGGGGGATAGAAAGAAATGAACGATGGGGAGCGATCTAGGGAGACAATCAATAATGTGGCATATTCTTTACACCCCTGGAGAAGCCAAATAATACTTATGCAATCACTTAATGCTGGAAAAGTCATAATCTTTTGTGTGTGTGTGTGTGTGTGTATGGACATTTATAGTTGTTGTAGGGGGGAATATAGAAGAATCAAGAGACTGGGAGTGGGTGATTTAGGGGTGACTCTGGATTAGAATCAAATGCATCTCATATTGTTAAATGCATCTATGATTGTATAACAACTCAACCCTTCAATAAAAAAAGAAAGGTTTAAGATCAATGTTCTAAGTTTCCATTATAAGAACATAGAAAAAAATGAGCAAATAAACTTAAAATATAGAAGCAAGACTTATTCATTCGTTCCACTATTTTTATTTATTTATTTATTTTATTGTTTCAGAGAAACTGTGGGAAAAGCAATAGTTCTTGGAAAAGATTAATGAAATTGATAAAACCTAGGAAGGCTTATCAAGATAAAAAGAAAGCACAATAGACAATATCAAGTTAAAATGAGATATCACTACAGATCCTACAGACATTTTAGGATAATAGAGGGATACTATCAACAATCTTATGTCATTAAATTCATCCTCCTAGATGGAATGGACAAATTTCTTGAAAAATCCAATTTACCTTAACTGATAGAAGAATAAATAGAAAACATTTCATACCTATTAAAGAAATTGAATTCACAATTAAAAACTCTCCCACAAAGGAACTCAAGGAGTAAATGGTTTCTCTGATGAATTATATTAAATATCTAAGAAATAAATGACATCACTCTTGCTGGGTGCAGTGGAGCATGCCTGCAATCCTGGCTACTTGGAGACTGAGGCAGGAGGATTGCATATTTGCCAGCCTGGGCAGCATAGCAAGAACCCATCTTCTAAACAAATAAATAAGCAATCACCAATCTTACACAAAGTCTTTCAAAATATGGAAGATAAGGAAACAAAGTCTCAACTCATTTTATGAGTCAACATAACCCTAACATCAAAATAATAATTATTATACAAAAAGAAAAATACAGGCTGATATCCCTCATGAACATAAATGCCAAAGTCTTCAACAAAATGTTACTATATCTGTTTCAGCAATATATAAAAGGATAACATATCAGACCAAGTAGGATTTATCCCCAAAACACAAAGTTAACTTCACTTTAAAAAATCAAAGTATTTCTTCACATTAACAGAATAAAGGAGAAAATCATATGTTGATATCTCAGTAGATTCAGAGAAAAATTAGCAAAATTCAATGGCATCCATCCACAAAAGATTGCTATAAAGATCAAATGGTATTATGTACTCAAAAAGTGTTTAGTAAGCTGAAAGATGCTATATAAATGCAAAGTATTTTTCTTGTCATCCTTCTGCTGGGACAGCTGAGATTTATAGGCTCCTTTCTGATAAGGACTTCTTGGGACCTGGACAATGCACTTTTTAATTATTCATTGTCTTTCCTCAGAAAGGGGCTCAATTACTTTGCATGGCAGGCTATGGTGGAATAATAAAATGATGTAAACCATAAAGTCTCCATTGCCACTCGTGCTTGAGGACTTAAAGTATATTGTACTCTGAATGAGTGCTCTGTATGCATTGTTTTTACTTTATTCTCACAGTAATTCTATGGAAAGGGCACTAATATTTTTCTCCACTTTATGGATAAAAGAATGAGGATTAGAACATACATTGCTCAAGGCCTCATATATAGTTTGTGACAGAGCCAGGAATCCAGCTGTGCTGGACTCTACACCTGTGTTTTAAACCCTACACTGCCTTGCCTCCTATAGCCTCATCTGGGAAGGGTCCCAAAGAGTTGGCTTCCACCCTCCTGGACTTCCAAGGTGGCATGGGTCTGAGCTTATGCTCCCTTTTTATGCATTCTGAGCACTGTGCTAATGTTTCATTAATAGGAAAGAGAAACATCTTTTATTGTACTTCATTGATTTTTAAATTCTCAATTAAAGAGTTAAATTATAAAAGTAATGCACGGTTACATTAAAAATTTTTTTAAAGAAAGAGGGACAGTGAAAGAGAGAGAGAGAGAGAGAATCAATTTCATTTAGTTTTTCATCTGACTCTTGTTGCTCCAACACTTTGTTGTGTACGTGGTGCTGGGGTTTGAACCCTTGACCTTGCACATGTGAGGCAAGTGCCATAATTGCTGAGCCACCACTCCAGCCCCATGTTTAAAATATTAAAATCAAGATAATGAGTAGAAGGTGAACAATCTTAGTCCTCTTCCCCATAATTCCCTACTCATACTGCCTGTACAAAACATTGTCGACAGGTTCTATATTCTCTACCAAAATTTTGTATGTATATGCAAATACATATACACATGTATTCTTAAAGTAAGCAGATGGCAGATGGATCTCTATTCCTGTAACTTGCTATTTTTTTTTTTCCCCCAAGTGCTGGAGATCAAACCCAAGGCCTCACTCATGCTAGGCAAACACTGCACCACTAAGCTACACCCTCACCCCCTGTAGTTTGCTTTTTTTTTTTTTTAACAATATGCTTTGGAGAGCTTTCTACACAATAAATGAAAATTTTTACTTCAATTTTTCATTTTTTTCAATGCTATACTATTTTTAATTTATTCATAATTGACAAAAATTGAATGTTTATTATGAAAAACATATTTTAAAATATGTACATAATATGGAATGGTTAAATTGAGCTGATTAACATGCATTACCTGACAAATTTATCTTTTTTTATTGTTGTGAGAACACTTAA
>PVKS010009226.1:0-38153 GCA_004027875.1 Aplodontia rufa
ACTGCATGATCTCTCTTAAGTGAATAATTTTAAAATGTCAAATTAAGACGTAGGTAGAATGTCATTTCCCAGAGTCTCCGGAAGGAGAACAGAGAAAGGGAAAATGTTGGTCAAAGACTATAAAGTTTCAGTTAAATAAGAACAACAAATTTCAGTGATATACTGTACAACATAGTGACCATATTAATAATAATGCATTTTAAAATTGTTGAAGGAGTATATTTTTCAATATTTTTACAAAAAGAAAGATATGTAGATGAAGTGCTAAATATGTTAGCTAGCTTGATTGGACCATTCCATGGCATATACATATATCAAAACATCATACTATACCCCATAAATATACATACTTATTGACTAAAAGTACAGTTTTTAAAAAAATGAAATGAAACTAGCATCCAACAGTGTGTTCCATGAACTGGGTATTGTCCTTCATTGAGAAGTTATCTTGAGTTATAAAACCTCATTTTATATAGATAAAGCAACTGAAATTCCTTTAAAGAAATGTTAAATAGGACAAAGGTAACAGAGATTCAAACAAAATACTGATGTGAATTCACAACATCACACTGCATGGTTCATATGAACAGAGAGGCTGATCATTCTCACTGTGGGCATGTCTTGCAGTGAACACCAGGCCTGAAGGATCCTCTGAACTGAAGAGTTCCATGGTCAAATGATGAAGGGTTCCACGGTCAAATGAATTGAGTAAGTACACCAAATAGTACTTAAATACCATGTTTCAAGATTCATGATATATATTACCATAAGTTAATCTTTGAGGAGCTCTTCAGTTAATAAATCTGTTTAACTTTGTGTATTCCCAAATTTCTTCTGTGAAACTTACTTGACTACTAACACTCCTGCTAAACTCTGCTGCTGCTTTGAACTCTGATCAACCCCTAAACAAACACTTTTGTTGTTCTTGTTCTTCTTGTTCTACTTCTTCTTCTCCTCCTCCTTCTTCTTCCTCTTTTTTTTTTTAAACAACGCTTTTGAGAGATTCCGTGGTAGAAAAGCAGAACTTGATACTAGTTTAGAAGCAAAGAACCATCATATATCGGGAAAACAAATATGTATCTACGTTTCCTTCTGATAACCTAAATAGTTCCTGGTCCAGATCCATTTCCTGTGAATAGTCAGAAAAACAGCACCATGTGAGATTTGATCTTTTCTTTATTCCTAACTACGGACATTTCTCTCTTTTGCTTTTTTATTTCTTCCTATATTAACAGAGTCCTCCTTTCCTTTGGTTGTTGATGGATTTATTATGTGATGGGCTACCAATGAAACTCTTCCTTGGATTTTTCCATCAGTGCTTTTAGGAATTTTCTCTTTTCTTCAGCATTGCTGAGTGCTAGCATATGTCTTATGCTGCTGTGACCAGATGTTTATATGTAGCTCAAGCCTAAGAAATGACCCACAAATGCCATTGCTTGAGTCCTTGAGTCCTGCTGCATTTGAAGCCACGAGAGGTATCCCCAGAGCTTCCGATTATATGTCTGATTATTTTCTTTGTTGTCATTAGTTTCTTTCCATTTGTCTTTTCTTCCCTTGTCTTCCTGCCCTCTTTCACTTTCTCCACTTGACTTCCTTTCTAACAATTTGTATATTCTGCTGCTGCTTTGAACTGAAAGAGCACTGATTGATGTATCTGCCTTTAATAAACTTACGAAAAATTAGTGTTTTCTTCCACAAAGTTCTAGATACTGCTGGGTTGCTAAAGAATGGAGGATGGACAACACAAGTACATGCTTTATAGGGTAGGAGATGCCTTTCAGCGTTCACAGACCTGGAGAATTTCAGAATCTGTCATTTTTTTCCACTGCCGCAGTCCTAGGGCTGACACAGTCCTGGATATTGTGAAAAATATTCAAGGGATATTTATTGATTGGTTTATGAACACAAGAGCTTCCAAGGAAGCTCTTACTTTGATCGTTGCTTATGAACTACATACAAGAAACTTGGAATTAAGAAACATCTGTGTTTTCAAGGACTAATGGGGACTAAGTTTGGAAATGCATGTGAAAAATAGACAGCATAAATACATAGGAGAAATGTTTTTTGGGAGGGACAAAGGAATTCTGACTTCTGGCAGGCAGGAGAGTTCAAAGTACATAGAGCAGAGTCCCAAATGTGGGAACCTACAAACTAGATTTCACCTGATATCATGGTTAAATATTTAGAAATTTTTACATAAAATTACATATTTTCATGGTTTCTTTAATACCAGGAAATCTGGAAATATGGGTTTGTATTTCATTATGGAAACACTGGGCAAGTCCTGAAGAGCCCCTCACCGTTTTCTGTGATATGAGCCATGCACACCCATTTGGGGACAGTTTTCAGTGTATCCTGTTGTCCGGCACCCAGTCTATGTCATTTATTTGTATCACCTGTGTGTCTCATAAAGGCATTTGCATTTGTGACCCTCATGTCTCCTGTGGCTGGCCTGGAAAGAGCTCAGAGGTTCAGGGATCTCATAAGCCACCTGCTGATTAAAATATCTTTTGAAAAGTATTAAGTATAGAATCAGAAAAGAGAGAAATGAGTAGTCTAGCATCTGAGTGCTAACCTGACAACCCATCCAGAGGAGGCCTTTATTCCTGCATTTTCTTTCATTGGCCTCATCTGGAGCACAGAGTCTTGATGGTTTAATTCTATGCAAAACATGTGCTTTTGGTCAGACAGGAAATCTCTTGTGGAAGGAATCTTGAGTTGAATATTTGCTCTCATCATACAGGTCTATTTAACCTTCTTCCTTCAGAATGGACTTGATTAAATATGCTGCAACCCAGAGTGGTTTAATGGAAGAGCCCTGACCATAAATCAGAGAGACCAGGTTTGAATCCTGGTACTGTGATTAAGTAGTTGAGTGATTTTTGTCACTTTGCATTTCTTGTTCTGCTTACTCTTATATAATAAGGAATTTAGATTAGATAGTACCTAAGTCCATGTCCAAAATTATAAGAATCCTACACCATCATATGTATATGCAGGGAACAGTGTAGTCATTGAACCCGGGCTCTGGAATCAAGGTTTGAATTCCAGTCCTATCATGTGTCTTCAGGAGTATTCCCCAAACTCTCTAAATCTCAGTTGACACACCTTTCTCAGAAAGAGGTCATGGTACAGGGTGGAAGGAAGGATTCAGTGTAATGTGCTTACCCCAGAGCTTGGAATATACTAAAAATTGAATTTGTGATATCTTAATTAGAATTAACAAATTCCTGCTTTCTTAAAAGAATTATTTCCCTCCCCAGTTTCAGTTGTTATCTGCTTCTTTGATTTTCATGCACATGTTTTACTTACTAACAAATTATTATTGTGGACTCTGGTGCAGAAAACAAAAAGTCTTTTTTTTAAGTACATTGATTTATTAGTAGTGAGAATTTAAAATTTAATAGAATTAATTATTGGTCTTAGCAGCAGCAACTCAAGCAGGAACTCAAACAACTAAAAAGCTTGAAGCTAGGATCTGTGCCTTGGCCAGCTCTGTATCTTGTGTCCAGCCCTGTTCTTGTCGTGGAGAAAATGATTAATAGATGTTACCTAACTAAATCATTTAGAGTTTACTGGTGGGTTAAATTTTTGTAATAATTAATATTTTTAACTACTTAACTGTGTTGAACAATTTGTAAGAGATGTTTGCAATTGGCCTTCCCTGTTCCCAGGTTCCACATCAGTAGATTCAATCAACTGCTGATTGAAAACATTTGGGGGAAAATTGCCTCTGTTTTGAACATAGTCAGATTATTTTTCTTGTCATTATTCCCTAAACAATATAGTATAGTATTATTCAGATAGGATTTACCCTGTAATAGGTATTATAAGTACTCTAGAGATGCTTTAAAGTGTACGGAAGAGTGTACTAGGGTATATGCAAAAACCTTATGATTTCATATAAGGGCTTTGTGTGTCCACAGATATTGATATCTGCATGAGGTCCCTTATAGCTACTGATGGACAATTGTAAATGCTCTAATTTAATTCTGAACTGTGGTGTTACCACTTCTCCCTTTATACATATGAGGAAATGAAGACTATAAAAGGTAAGTAGATTGCTTAAGATCACATAACAGGTAAAGTGTCAAGGTTAGAATTTTGCTCCAGGCTTGTCTTTCCCTAACACTGATGTCCTTTACCGTCATACTTCATTGCACTGATGCAACATTCTTGGCCTCCTGGATAGATAAGATGACGGTGATGAGAAATTGTACCTTGTTCCAGTTGGTGGACTGGCAAACCTTGTGGCTACTGCGGTTTCCATCCCATGATATCTATTGTCATTCTTTTAATTGTCAATATGAATAACTACCTGAATTTGCATTCAGGTAGTCCATCAGATGTTGGTAATCCTTTGTGCATTTGAACAGTTCCTGTGAACTGTCATGGTCACACTGATATTCTTGGTGGTGAGGTTGTACATGGTAACAGCAAAAATGAGATGAATTACTTTGAAAGCAGGTTGTCAGTTATGAGTTTGAAAGTATATGGATTCCCTGAAAATTCCACAGTCAGGTGAACTCTCTCTCTTCTTCCATATTCAGGAGTCTTTGGCTTTTAAGGCATTTTGTGACTCATCTAGAGGTTATCAAACATGTGATGTTTAGAAAACTGATGAGCAAAGGCTCTTCTTATGCCATGATGTAACTTTTTTTCCATTTTTCACATCTGACTTGGATGAGACACAGTTTTCTTTCCATTTGCATTATCCAGTGCCTCAAAGATTTGCAATATGTCTGGCCTGATTAAGGATACCCATTAGCTCCAGAGATCACTACCCTTTCCCTCTCTTCAACTATATTTAATGAACAAGTATATCTTGTTTGTGTGACATTTAATTTTATACAATGTTAATTTAAGAAATGGATTAGTACAGTGGATGTATTAATGGCTGTGTCTCTTCAATCTATTACTGAACTGTCGGTTTATCCCTCGGAAAATATAGCTGGGCCAGGACCATTGCTCAATAAGAGTAATTTTGCATTGCTGATGGCTGTGGCCTTGTTTTGTCAAGGCTACGTTGCAGACATTATTCTCTGGAAGTCCAAGTTGTATTGTTTGGGTGTTTTGGGGATGCGGCTGATTTAGACTAGATCAACCCCACTTCCCTGCACAAGTCTTTTTATCATCTTTTTTTTATTGGCCGCCTATTGGGTGGAGGATATGTTTTTCATTATTATTGTTGTTAGTATCATCATCATCATCATCATCATCCCGTTTTCTTTCTTGTACCTCACTTTCAGTGGTTTGAATAATAACACTTCTCATTTCCTTATTCATGATCCTCATTATTCTTTGCAAGACCCCTGCTATTTTCTTCCTCATTTTTATCCTTCTTCCCTACTTCTATTCCTCCATCTTCACTATTGCAGTCATTCAAACTTCTGGTTCCAGAAGAGCCTCTGTGAGCTTGTGTAGCCCCCTGATCTTATGATTATAGGCATGAAAATATTAAAAAAAAAATCTGCTTGCTCCTGAAGATGCGGTGACTTTTCTTGTGATCTGACTTGTTTCTGCACAAGATATTCTTTTAAATTGTGCAAACCATATGATGTCAAATAGTTCCATCTTAATTAGTTTTTTTAAATCAACATAGCACTTGTAAGATCGATCCACATTGCCACATGCACCTCTAAGCCTTTGCCTTGAACTTTTCTATTTCTGAGGGCTTCAAAGGGAACATCAGTGGCTGGCTGACTGACCCACTCTGATCATTGAGCTTTCTCATACTAGGTTGACATCAGAGTCCGATAGTGATGCGATGGTCCCAGAAGAGCCCCTGTGTGCTTGTGTAGCCCCCTGATCTTATGATTAGAGGCAGGAAAATATTTTAGAAAAGTCTCTGCTCCTGCAGATGCAGTAACTTTTCTTGTGGTGAGGTGACAGCCAGCCACACTGTTATATAAGCAACAACAAAACAATAAACTTACTGTGAGGACAAGACTCAGTTTCTTCATTAGTAATATGGAAATAATAATAGTACTTACATTACGAGGTTGCTGAGGTTAATATGAGATAATTTATGCAATCTGTTTAGCACTGTGCCCAACACATTGATAAATGGTTTGCAATTAATATTCTAATTCCAAGCCCAGTGTTCCACTCACCCTGCAATGTACTGCCTTATAGCAAGAAGATTGGCTCTTTTATTAATGTGGACATTATATGGATTATCTGAAAAATGCTAGAGAAAGCTAGGGATGGGGACTGTTGCTCTCTATCTTGGATACTTAATTGTGAGCAGACACATTCATGCTTCAAGTGCAACAAACTGTGAAAGCTGAGGGTATGAACACAGCTTATTGTTGTAATCAAATATAACTTGCAACAACGTTCTTATCTCCCAATCAATATTTGTAATTGTTATTGTGTTGCATGGTTATTACACATAAATGGTAAACAGTATTTATACACACCTACTAACTATTATTACACTTATCAGCAGACCGTGTTTTAATTTTCCAGTTGTTTTTGCTATTCTGTTTTGTTTTTCTAGTGTCACGAACAATCCAGGTGAGAAGGGGTACACCCTACCAGCATAAATTGGGTTCATAGGACAAAAGGCACAGAGGATGTGCTACGAGGTGCTAAGGAATGGTAGCACTTAAGATCTTGCGTTAGGGCCTGGCAGTGAGAGGTACTGACGGGTCTGGATTTTCTCTCTTCCTGTCAGTGAGAGATGCGCCGTGAGTTCACCCATCATGTCCTACTCAGGTCTGTTAGTCAGCTTGCTGTTACTACAACAAACACCTGAGAGAATCAACTTAGGGCAGATTTTGCCTCACAGTTTTGGAGGATTCAGTCTGTTATTGGCTGCCCCATTGCTTTGTGGCTTGAGAGAAGACTGTACATCATGATAGGCCGTGTGAGGAGGAGGAAAACTGCTCACTTTATGGCTGGGATGAGAAAGAGGAAGAGGAAGGGGCTGGGGTCCTACTCTCCCTTTCAAGGACATACTCTTAATGACCAAACTCCTCCCAACTTCTGGAAGTTTCTGCTACCTCTCAAGAGCTCTATGTTGAAGACCAAGCCTTTGCCATATGTGCCTTTGGAGGACACTCAAGATTCTAGCTATAGCACCAAAGCAGCAATACTTGCAGTGTGAGGTACAGAAATTGTCTTCTGGGGCTTGCTCATAGAAACCCCAAACAACTGAATCAAGTTCAGTTTTACTGAGCCTGATGGTCTTTTTCTCCTTGGGTCGACATTCCTGTACTCAGGGATTGTGACTGTAGTGCACAGGTGGTATTTTAATCAGCTTTTCACTATTGTGACCCAAGGACCTAACAAGAACAATTTTAGGAGGAAAAGGTTTATTCAGGGCTCACAGCTTCCATGGAAGGCTGGCTCAAATTCCTTGGGGCTCAAGATGAGGCGGTACATCATGGCTCAAGCAAGCAGGGAGCTCAAGGTATCACATCAGGGAGCAGGGCACAGTGAGAAACTCCACGCCAGATGCAGAATACATACCCCAAAGGCACGACCCCAGTGACCCAGCTCCCCCAGCCACGCCCTACCAGCCTGCAGTTGCCAGTTAATTAACTCACTGATTGGGTTACGGCCTTTGTATCCCAATCATCTCAACTCAGCCTTCCTGAATTGTCATATGTGAGATTTTGGAGGACACATTCAACCCATGGCAGGCAGACTTCATCCCAATGCCTATTTCTATCACTGGAGCTTTGTCAGCACAGAGCTATACCTTCTTGTTTACCTGTTACCAGTGGCTGTGTTCATTCTACAACAGCAGAGCCGAGTATCATATCAGGCAGAGATTTTACAGCTGGCAAAGTCTAAAATATGGACTATCAGGAACTTTGCAGAAAGACTTTGCCAACAACTGAGCTAACTCAACGTAACACTTTCCTTTCTACAGACGAGTGTGAGGGAGCAGCACAGTGGAGTGAGGGACTGTGCACTCTGAGGTCAGAGCAAAGCCTGAAGCTCCCTTACCATGTGACTTTAGGTTCCTCCTCTGTATGCAGGGAAATTATGTGGTCTGCCTCATTCTAAGAAGAATGAATATGAAAATGTGTGTAGAGTGTGCCTGGAGTTCAGGAAGTCTTCAACACATTTTAGGTATTTGTAAAAGTCAACAGATTGATAAATAACTCCTAAACAGTAATGCCTTCTGTCTGCTGGATTGGGAGGACTTCACTCCAAGTCCTGAGAATCCCTCCCTCTATGCCCTGGTCCACTGTTATTCAACAGAAAAGTACCCCAGTTCTGGGACCTGGACATCTTGGACAATGGAAGATGATCTCTTTATGAACAAGGAACTTGAAAGTGTTCTACCTTCCATGTTCCTAAGGGTAAGGCATAAATTTACTCTAGAGAAGTATTTGTGTGTTGGAAAAGCAAGGGGCAATTAATTATATCAGAATGGTTAGGGGAAGGCTGGATTGTGGGAGATGAATTATGCTCAGATATTACCCAGAGCCTTGCCAGACCACTTGGGGTGCATGAAGGCACAAACAGGCATGCAGCCATCTCCCTTGGTGTCTGCTCATTTATGCTGGGAGCTGTGGACAGCAGAAAGGTTTCTTCCAGTCAATGTGGGGCATCCCTTTCCTCCCATATCTGTGGTGCTCAGGTCAGATCCGACAGCCATGAGTGCCAGCCTATTATCATATCTAACAGTCACTAACTCAGGACACCAGGAGAGGTGTGAACAGCTGCTGAGTTTCATGAAGGAATGTCAATGGGTGTCCAGTGTTCCCCTACAGGTACTGGAAGTCTGATCAGTGAAACATTTCACACAATAGAAAATGAGAAATGAAAACTCCAAATTAATAATGCAACCTACCTTTGAGTGGCAATGAGATCACTTTCTGCCAGCCTTGCTTCCAAGATTCATGCTCCCTCTGCAGCTGCTATTGGTCCATAAAATACCAGCTAGGTCACCTCCAATGTAAAGATTTAACTACTTCTTTCCCACCATGTTTCTATTATTTTAATATGATAGACAGCTACTATTGTTGTATCATGTATTAGTTTTAACCTACTGTGGCTTGTCATTTATGGTTTGCTTACCTGCCCTTTAGAAACAAGACTTACCTTTGCTGCTGATGCTGTCACTGACTGAAATTGTGTGAGCATTGACTCTTATTTATTCATATGTATTAATTTATATTTTTTAGCATTGGATTTTCTAAACATTAGGTTTAGCATTTGTGCCCTTGTCTAGATTTTGTGCATAGCCTGACACATATCAAGTGCTCAGTAATTGTTGCACAAAGGTTGAGTGATGGCAAAACAATAAATATATCAGATGTAGTTGCTACCTTTATGGACTTTCGGGTGTAAGTGGGAAAGATAGACATCAATTGTGAAATGCATATGATAATCAACTGAAATGATGGTAGTTACAGATAAGTTGAGGCTCAGAGGGTTGTCACCTTCATGTCATGTATCAATAAATGACAGGGCCAGGATTTGATCTCAGGTACAACCCTGTGCTTTTTATTTTTAAACTTTATTACACCTTATCAATAAATAATTGCTTAATTGCATGTTTCTGGTGAGTGAGCAATTTGAAGAAAATGATGATCAGGCTTTCATTTAGAAATCAACCTGGATTTGGCTGCTAGGTTGCAACAGGTGCTGCTTACCCAGAGCAACTGATCTGTGTGCATCAGAGTATTCGTCACGAGGAGTGATTGAGGCAACAGGGCACAGGGGTCCTTGTCTATGTGTGGAAGCAGTGTTTCTCAGTGTGGACCAAGGCCCCATGCTTCTGAGTCAACTGGAATGCTGGATAAAAATGAAGATTTCTGGGCTTGTTCTAGAACTGCTGAATCTCAATTTTTGCACAGCTCTCCAATTTATTTTTATGGGCACTGAAGTCTCAAAATTACCAAAATGTGCCAGTTACAGATCAGTTGAGGGAAATAGAAGCCACTATTTAATAAAGAAGATGGGAATGCTTCCTTACTACTGACAAGGCTAGGAAGCAGAGCACAAGAAGGTCATGCCAGGCTTTCCGGAATCCTAAAGAGCAAAAGGTGCAGGTAAGCTGCTATCAGTTATCTCGGCTGCCTGTAGCTCCTGAGTGGACGATCCTCAGAGGGAACCCCAAAGTCTCCAACGAAACCATGTCTGATGCATGCCAGCCTCCAAGACTGCCACCATCTCCTGTCAGAGAGCCCTGGTTCCACTTTGCTCCTCTCTTCTGATTTCACGCAGTGTCTCTTAATGGCCAGAATTTCCAAGTTTCCAAGGTTTCAGCCTCTACAGAGAAAGTTATGGAGAATCCACAAGTAAGGGCTGATTATAGTGGTTATTTAAACTTAGGGCTTTATTAAATGAAACAAAGAAAATGAGCCAATGAAAAAAATCTTCTTTTGGTCTATAAAAGATAATTTGAAAAAAAAAAAGATTCTAGCAATCTACACCACCACCACCATCATCATCATCATCATCTCAGTAAAAGAACAGCCTGGTGCTGGTGTGTGACCTCCCCATTGCTTCGGCCATTGTGATGTACCTCACTTGCTTGCAGATTCACTTCTTTTCTTTTTTGGGGGCTCCTCACTGCATCTCCACCTTGTCCTTTTATCTTTTCCTCCTCTGTGCTGTGGACTTTAGTGTCAGAACAAATGGACTATTTACCCAGACATCTTAGTCTTTGAAATTGATGAAAGTTTGGTTTGAATCCCACAGAGACTTCCTGCCTTACTGACATAAATTATGTTCATTCTTTAACATTGCCACTCATTTAATATTAACCATGAGAGTGCATCAGAAATAGCTAAGGATATTTGAAAATACTACTTCTCTGACCCCACCACTAATGATCAATTCATTTGGTGGGGGTTCCACAACTGATGTTTTAACAAGATCAATAATAATATTGATATATTCCCATTTGGCGATACCCTATATAGATATTTCATAGGTATGTATAACAGCAACTAGGGTAATTTTTTCCCCCAGGTTGCATGTCTTCTGTGATTGTGGTAGATATGGTTCTATAAAATTCCCTGCCTTTCATTGTGAAAATAATATATTTTAAGCTGAGAGCAGCCTTCTCTAGTTCCTGAAAATCCCACTTACTAGTTGGTGTTACTTTCTTGCTCCTTAATGCTTACTTGGCCATCATCAAACTGCCATTGCTTATTGCAATAACGTTCCTTCAGCAAGTCTTGAGTTCTATGCTGAATTGTTCTATGGTGATAGATGTCAAAAAGTCATAATGCTTACTCTGCATACTAAATGCCCCCATACCCTGCTGCAACCCTCTTCTTTCCTCTAGTTGATTCAGTTGTGGTAGACAGCTGACTGCAGATGGGACAAGTTTGCTGTCTCTCCAAGAAATTTGAAACCAGAGATTCTGCAGCCAGAGTTCAGCCTGCACTTCAATGTCATTGAGAGTTGTAGCTTCAAGCCCTGGCTAATCAATGAACTCTGTAACCTGAAGTCATAAGGAAGTGGTATGTACAGTACTTAGATAAATAAAGAATCATCATTTATAAGTCTACCATGCAGAAAAATATAATCTGCCACTGTCACTACAGCATAAGGCCACTTTATCATTTAGAATTTTTATTTTATGTTTATTGAAAGTGCTGTTTTACATTACCTTTGCCAATTTTTTCTCATATTTCATGATTTTATGTTTTTATTTTTCTTATAAATAGGAAAGTATAAATAAAATTAACTGGTAAAACTTCTAATCTTCATGTTTAAAGTCCATTCTTGGAATCCCTTTGATGGTAGAGCTTTCTTTTAAAAAATGTCCCAATGTGGTTCCCCAGATTTCCTCTAATGGAGGGACACCATTCCCAAGTCTGGTTATGATGCTTTCCCGCTTAAGGAAACTCGTGGTCCCTTACTGGGAATTGATATTTTAATTGTGGGAAAAAATAAATTCTAGAGTTCATGAAGCAGTTTGCGTTGGGAAGGAAACTGAGCTTCCGGGGAAGTAGGGGTGGGGTGGAGTAGGGTAGGGTTGTGGGGAGGAGCAGATGATGAGAGCTTAGCAGACACCAAAGTGCACAAGAAGGCTCCAGGGAGAAAGACTGGGGACTTCCCGTTTTTGGAGAGGACTGGTTTAACTCCCGCTATTTGTGGTTTATGTGATGCTTCTCCAATAGCCTTAAAATAAATTTCACCCTACTTACGCTAGCTTGAGTGGGCTTTTTTCCTCCTACAATTAAAAATCTATCACTTAGATACCTTGGAGAAGTTCATGCCGAGTGGGGAATGTGAATGGAAGCAATTAAAACAGTGCATGATTTTTGCCTTGTAGGAGAGATTATGTACACGCTCCGTGGGAGACCTCAGGGTGAGTGTGCTCATATACTCCTTCCTGTGTGTTTCTGAGCTGGGGACCAGGCTCATTCAAGTATTTCACAAATGATGTTCATTAAGTCACGGGGTGTTGTAGAAGCCTACTGATGCTGTTCTAAGGTAGCATTCTAAACAAGCTGTCAACAAAGGCATATGCTGGTTGGTCATGGCTGTTTTGGGAACTCAGCCCAGGTTCCTTTTTAGTGATTTTTGTGATGCACTCCAAGGTCCTGTTCTATGTTTTCTGGCCATGCGCATGCTCTCTGTACTGTTTTTTTATCCTGCCCGAATTCATCCTTAATTCTGTTGAGATCATTCTTCTCTGTGTAAGATAAATCTATGTATTTTTCTATTCTCTTGTCTTCATCACTGCCTTCTATCTATTTTTTTTTTTAATGTAAACGGATCAAAACCATCCTTTAAGTCTCAGTTCATTCCCTGCTAATCCAGGAAGCCTTCCTTGGTTGTACCACTCCAAACCACAGCTTCCTTTTCTTAATTATTTTTTTTGTGCTGAAAGCATATTAATTGTTTCAATGTACCTAGTGCTATTTCTACTGACTAGGTTATACATTCTTAAAAGGTGGGGACTATATTTTAGCATTTTTTTGTGGAAATAAATACTGAGTTATGTGTTAGACACTGAGCTCAGGGATGTGGTAGAATAAATACAGTGTAATAATTGAGAAAAATATACTTTATAAAAATAAACATGTATGCTAAAAAGTGGAGAAGGTGTTCAGAAAAATAGAGACAAAGATAAGTGGGGGCTTAGTAAAAGAACTGATTTTTAATTGGGAATAGAAGGTTCCCTGATATGGGAAGCATTGAAAGGTGGTTAGATTTTAAAAATACAGAGAATGGGTGGAGTTAGGAATCAAAACTGCACTCCATAGTTCATACACTGAGTGGCAAATGGAAGAGAGGATTGTAAAACATTTTCTGTACAGTTTGATATTAAGCATTTTGGACTGTGAGGATGTTATGGTTTAGATATGAAATATCCCCCAAAAGCTCTGTGTGAGACAATGCAAGAATGTTCCAAGGTGAAATGATTGGGTTATGAGAGTCTTAACCTAACCATTGCATTAATCAACTTGAATGGATTAACTGGGTAGGAAGGAAGAATGTGGCTGGAGGAGGTAGGTCACTGGGGCACACATTTGGGGTTTATATTGTGTCCCTGGTGGACGGAGCTTTCTCTCTGCTTCCTGATTGTCATGTCCTGAGTTTCTTTCCTCTTCCACGTCGTTCCAGGAGATGTTTGCCTCATCTCCTGCCCAAAGAAAATGCCAGCCAACTATGGACTGAGAACTCTGAAATCGAGATTCCCAAATAAAGTTTTCCTCCTCTAAAATCATTCTTGTGAGGTCTTTCGGTCAAAGCGGCATGTGGTCTCTATGCCAATTACTAAAGTCTGCCACTGTGGTATAAATGCAGCCATAGATGATATGTAAATGAATGTGCTTGGCTGTGTCCTCATAAAATTCTATTTACACAACGAGGCAGTGATCCAGATTAGCTTGCATGCCATAGTTTGCCAACCTCTGATCTAGGGTGTTCCATGATTGAATATGCAATGTGATATGGTACATTCACTAACAAACACACACACACACACGCCACACACGGTGGTTTCAACAATCCTTTAAATAAATTTAAGAGTAGAAAGAAATTATTAATATATTACAAAATTTGTCTTCAGTTCCTGAGACTACAAAATTCCTTTTTCTTTTGTATACTTTAAATTTTTCGCCAGTTATTTTATAAGGACCATGGATTAACTTTACAATGACAAAGGCAAAGCAAAGCTATTTACTGAGTTGAAGTGTGGGCAGCAGGCATATTGCCCAGCGTTCAATACACAGGTGCCCAGGGCTTACGTGAGATTGGTCGATTAGCACCCTTTGTGCAAATGTGGCCCCTGGTACAAAGGTAACTGCTATCCTTGGAATGCCAACTTCACTGCCGCAGAGATGTTTGCATGGAAACTGGGGGTCTGCTTCTTTTACTCTCTGTCATCAGCTCCAAAGAACCATTACACCGTTCAAGAAACATTATAACAAAAAGGCTGCCCAGACTGAAGCTAAATTGATTTTCTGAATCTCCCCTTCACCCTCTTTTTGTGGTCTCTAAACGGAGCTCAGGGCTTTTGAAAGCACTCTCTATGACTTGCCTGCAGGTCAGAGAGAAGATGGAATAATTGTGGACTTAGCTTTCACCCCAGATCACAGCAGTGTCAATGAAATATGACCAAAGAACTGCATTCTGATTATAAGTGAGCTAGGAAAGAGAAGTTAGGCTTTAAGTTCCAGGTGGAGTGCTGCTAATGATAAGAGCTTGGCTTCCTGAATGCCTTTGGGCACGGTTGCTTTGCATGCTTCCTCCACCTTCAAAGAAACACTTCAGGTAAGCACAGCTATCCCTATTTCCTAGGTGAAAAAAGGAGGCTCAGAGGTTTCCAGCAGTTTCGTCAAGGAGTCTGTGCTAACGTCAGGATCGGAACCCAGATCTGCATAATTTCAAAGGCTGCTCTTCTCACTCTGCTGCTCCATTTCCTGTCAACCCTGTGCCTTCTCTCACCACCGGAGTAATGTTCCCTGGATTGACTCCGTTTGGTTTTTGTTTTGTTCCCAGTACTAGGGATTGAACCCAGGGTCTTGCACATGCTAGGAAAAAACTCCACCACTGAGCTGCACCCCCAATGCTTTTTTATTTTTTCTCTTGACACAGGGTCTCACTAAGTCCTGAGGCTAGCCTCCAACCTCTGATCTTCCTGCCTCAGCCTCATGAGTGGCGGAGGTTACAGCTGTGCACCACTGCGTCTAGCTGCATTGACTCTTAAACTAGGCTTGAGATGGGAAAGCAGTATTTACACTTTCCCAGTAACAGGAGCAGGGTCTAGCAAGCAACACAGCTACACAGTACCAGGATGAAGGGTCTGGAAAGCTACACAGCACTAGATTGTGTGATTTAACACTGAGAGATGACAAATCACCTAAGGGTGAGAGAAGAATCTAAAGGCAGTTGATTGAATTTAAATAAATCAAGATTGTGGTCAAGAGAGAGAAATTCTTTAGAATAAAATAATGGACTACCTCACATTTTTCCCCATAAGACTAAAGGTAATGCCAGTTTTCAAAGGCAATGGTTAAAGTCCCATGAAGAATTAGAATAGTTAAAGATGATTTTATGAGTTGAAAAAAGCTTGGGGTGCACTCTGGAGTCAGATTATCTTGGTTCTAATCTAAATTTTTTTTCTAGTTACTATGTGTATTAGTCATGGTTCTCCAGAGAAGTGTGTGTATGTGTATGTTCTCTCTCCTCAATCAACCACACACACATACACACATACACACACACATATTAATGCGCATATGACATTAAGGAGTGGCTCCTGTGATTGTAGAGGTTGACAAGTATAGATAGTATAGATTTTTTTAAAATAAGGAGTTGGGTTGTTCTATAAGCCATAAATACATATGAAATAACAATATGATATGCATTTCACTCTCATCCAGAATCACCCCCATATCACCCACATCCCACTGATTCTTCTATATTTTCCCCTATAACAGTTATAAATGTCCTTATACATATTTAAGATTGTGAATTTTCCAGAATTAATTGATTGCATAAGTATTATTTGGCTTGGCAAGTTTATATATTGCAGGGCAAGCTAGAAGGTTATAGACTCAGGGAGTAGCTGGTATGGCAGCTCAAATCTAAAGGAGTCTGGAGGCAAAATTCCTGCTTACTTGGAGATCTATCTATTTCCTCTTTAGGCCCTTCAACTGATTGGATGGGGCCTGTTTTATTCAGCTTTTTTGCTGCTGTGACCAAAAGTCCTGACAAGAACAATTAGAGGAGGAAAAGTTTTGGAGGGGGAGGGGTGCTCATGGTTTCAGAGGTCTCAGTCTATAGATGACTGGCTCCATTCTTTGGGGCTTGAGGTGAGGCAGAGCATCACAGTGGAATAATACGTTGGAGGAAAGCAACTCAGGGCATTGCAACACAGAAGCAGACAGAGTGCTCCACTCAGGAAGGATAAAATATAAACCCCAAAACCACAGCCCTAGGGACCCACCTCCTCCAGCCATACCTTACCTGCCTAAAGTCAACACTCAGTTGTCCCTATCAGTGGGCTAATTCACTGATTGAGTTAAGACTATCATAACTCAATCATTTCACCTCTAAACTTAACTTGCATTGTCTCACAAATGATCATGCTTTCAGAAAGAGACCATGGCGGATAGTGAAGTGGAGTGTCCCTTCTCACTCTCTGAATTGGGACTCAAATTCTACCAGTCCTACAGTATCAAGAAGAGGGAACCCACCTACTGTCACTGGAACTCACTAGGATATTACTATAGGTGCTTGGAGACTTGGACATCCACAAACATTGTAAGGTGAAAAGATCTCTGTGGTCCCAGAAGGGCTGTGGGGTGACAGCTTGCTATAGAGCCTTGGCCAGCACTTCAGCAGTGGTTCTGCACAGTGAGGGAGACAACAGACCCTGGTTTACTGGGAATTCAGATTTTTGCTTCATAGAATCATTAATTCAGACTGAAGCCCAGCACCACACTATGAGGACCAGATTCACCTACAAAGCTGGAGGGCATCAGAGCATCTCTTAGGTGTTCAGGAGGAGAAAAAGTGGTTGCCATTTTGAAAGTGTGGGTAGGCATGAGGGAGCAAGGAGTCCTTTCATTAGCCCTTTCAAGATGCCATAGCCCCTAGGGTCATCCCAACTGAGCAGGAGACTGTCAGGACCTGAGGTTGCCTAGCCCAGGGCTCTGCTGTGAGAGCAAGAAATGAGAATACAGTACGTTTCCATTCCTCTTCACCCATTTTGGGGTCCCATGGGCCAAAATCATAAAGAGATTTTTCCACAATCCTTCCATGACTTTGCTGACATTCAGAGGTTGAACCTAGAAAAGCAGCTCTGGGACTAGCCCAGACGTCAATCAGTCCAGTGGGATTCAGACTGGAGGAGCAAGAGGGATCCAAGCTTAATCTGGTCTCCCTCCCTAAATCAGAGGGCCCACATGACAGTCTAAGACAATTCATATTCAAATTGTATAACAGGGAAATCAAGGAAAGAAAATTAAAATCTGCAAGAGAGAAGCACCAAGTATATTCAGAGTCAAACCAACAAGGATTACTTCTGACTTTCAGTTCAGACCATAGAAACAAGAAGATCCTGGAAGGAGATCTTTCTGTGTCTGAATGACCACAAGCTGCAGCTGAGAATACTACACCAAGCAAAATTCAGCTTCAAATTTAAGGGGGAAATAAAAACATTTCATGATAAGATCACACTTTTATCATTTATGAACCCAAAAGCAGCAGTACAAAGAATTCTCAAAGATAAAACTCTGGATAGAAGAACAAACAGCAGTCCTCAAAACTCACAGAGTAAGTGCAATAAAAGTGCATGCTATCAATAGACAACAAAGACAGCACAAAACATGCTAATAAAACATGATGACTATGAACCACAATTACATAGCTATCTTAATGCAGAATGTGAATGGTCTCTTTGCACCAATCAAAAGACATCAATTAGCAGATTGCATCAAAAAACAAAATCCAACAATATGCTGTTTATAGGAGACCAATGACATCCACAGATTTAAGGTGAAAGGATGGAAAAAAAATCTATTAGGCCTATGGCCCAAGAAAGCAAGCAGGTGTTGCATTACTTATATCAAATATACAAAGTATATTCCAAACATCAACTAATCAGAAGAGACAAAGAAGGTCACTGCATATCCTAGTAAAGGCAACTCTATAAAGGACTATATAACCATAGGTAATATATACTCTCCAAACACCAACACTCCCAAGTATGTGGAAAAATTAGTCCATGACATAAAACTACTTGTGAACCTCAACATGATAATACTGGGAGACTTTAACATTCCTTAATCACCAAAAGACAGATAGTCAAGCAAAACAAATAAACAAACAAGAGGTCTCCAGCCTAAACGACTCCACAAATCAAATGGACTTAACAGACATCTACAGAATATTCCACCCCAAATTGGCTTTTTACCTTCTTCTCAGCAGCATATGGATCCTTCTCCAAAGTATATCATATTTTAGTTCACAAAGGAAATCTCAGCAAATATAAAAAGTATATATTAATCCATGTATCTTAACAGACCATTATGCAATCAATGACCCAAGAAATAAACAGCAAAAAATTATAACACAAAGCCCACATATATATGTGGAGACTGGTTGATATCCTATTAAATGAAGAATGGATCCAAGAAGACAGGAGAGCAGAAATAAAGAAATTCTTGGAACTAATTGAGAATGAAGATACCACATATCGAAACCTTTGGGACAGTTTGACAGCATTCTTAACTGGAAAATTTATAGCAGTCAGTGCTATAAATTAAATTTATACATTAAATACCAGGAGAGATCTTGAATAAAAAGCTTATGCTTCACCTTAAATTCCTACAAAAGGAAGAACAATCTAGTCCCAAAGCCAGCTGAAGACGGGAAATAATCAAGGTCAGAGAAAAAAAAAAAACAATGAAAAGATTTAATGAAACAAAGAGCTGCTTCTTTGAAAAACTAAATAAAATTGACCAGCCCCTAGCCAGTCTTGCTAAGAGAGGGAATGAAGTGAAACATATCAACAAAATCATCAACAAAAACAGAGTGATCACCACTGACTCCATGCAAATCTAATGGATTATCAGAACATATTTTTTTTAAAGAGAGAAGGGGAGAGAGAGAGACAGAATAATTTTTTTATTTGGTTTTCCACAAGGCTTTCATTGCTGACACTTAGCTGTGTATGTGGATGCTGGAGTTTGAACCCGTGTACTTGTGCATGCCGGGCAAGCGCTGTAACTGCTGAGCCACCGCTCCAGACCTAATAGAACATATTTTGAAAAATTATACTCCTCTAAATTAGATAATCTGGAAGACATCAATAAATTTCTAAACATATACAACATTCTTAGATTAACACAAGATGATATTGAATGCCTAAATGCCCGATAACAGGCACTGAAATCCTTATAGCAAATAAAAGCCTTCCAAAGAAGAAAAGCCCAGGACTTGATGAATTCATCCCTGAATTTTACCACATCTATGAGGAGGAGTGAACAGGTCTCTTTATTAAACTTTTCCAAGAAATTAAAAAGGAAAGAACTCTCCCAAATACTTTTTATGAGGCAATCGTACATCTGATACCAAAACACAGTAAAGACACATCAAAAAAAGAAAACTACAGTCCAATATCCCTGATGAACACTGATGCAAAAGTTCTCAATAAAGTTCTAGCAAACCACATTCAAAACCACATCAAGAAGATAATTCATCATGATCAAGTGGGCTTCATTTCAGTGATGCAAAGCTGGTTCAACTTATGCAAACAAATAAATGTGATTCATCACCTAAACAAAATTAAGGACAAAACCCATATGATCATTTGAATTGATGCAGTAAAGGCCATTGATTAAATCCAGCACCCATTTATGATCATTTATCTGGAGAAGATAAAGATCAAAGAAATTTAACTATGTGAAGGCCATATATGACAAACCTACAGTTGGTCTAATTCTAAATGGAGAAAAGCTGAAAGCATTTCCATTAAACTTATGAACGATACAAGGTTGTCTTCTCTCACCACTTTTATTCAATATGGTCCTTGAGACCCCAGCAAAATCAATCAGAAAAGAGGAGGAAACCAAAGGGATAAGAATAGGAAGGGAGGAAGTCAAACTATCCCTTTTTACTGATGACATGATCCAATATCTGGAAGATCCAAAAACCTCCACCAGAAAACTGGTAGAGCTAATAAACAGATTTGGCAATGTAGCAGGCTACAAGATCCCATAAATCAATAGCTTTCCTCCTGTATGCTAACAATAATAGGTCAGAAGAAGAAGTCCAGAAATCAGTCCCATTCACAGTATCTTCAGAAAGAATAAAATTCTTAGGGATTAGTCTAGAAAGGGAAGTAAAAGACCTCTAAAATGAAAATTATCAAATATTGAGGAAAGAAATTGAAGAAGACCTGAGAAGATGGAAAGACATTCCATGTTCTTGATTATGTAGAATTAATGTAATTAAAATGGCCATTCTGTCAAAAGAGCTAAACATCTCCAATGCAATCCCCATGAAGATAACAATGTCATAAAGCAATTTTAAATTAATTTGGAACAACAAGAAATCAAGAACAGCCAAAATATTACTAAGCAAGAAAGATGAAACAGATCTAAAATTATACAATAGAGCTGTAGTAACAAAAGTAGCATGGCACTGTTATCAAAATAGGAATGAAGATCAATGAAAAAGAATAGAAGACTTCTGAGACAAACCCACAAATCTTTCAAGAACTGATGTTTGACAAAGGGGGTCAAATATAATATGGAGGAGAGACAGCCTATTCAACAAATGGTGCTGGGAAAACTGGACAGGCATTTGCAGGAAGTTGAAATTGGATCCTTATCTCTCACCTTGCACAAAAATTAATTCAAATATATCAAGGAACTAGGAATCAAACCAGGTACCATATAATTGATAAAAGAAAAATGAGGACCAATGTTCCAGCATATGGGACTTGGCAAAGTCTTTCTCAAAACGACTCAAAATGAAAGAAATAAAATCAAGAATTAATGAATAGGATGCCATTAAATTAAAAAGCTTTTGTTCAGCCAAACAATTGGTCAAAAGTATCAAGAAAGAACCTACAGATTGGGAGATATTCATGGTCTGTAATTCCTCCAATAGGGAACTAATATGCGAAATTTACAAAGAACTCAAAAAGCTTAATACCAAAAACACAAACAACCCAATCACTAAATGGGCTAGAGAGCTAAACAGAAACTTCTCAGCAGAGGAAATGGAGCAAGACAATGAATACATGAGGAAGTGTTCCAAATCACTAGTAATCAGAGAAATGAAAATCAAAGCTACATTAAGATTGGCAAAGATGAAGAATATGAACATTAATAGATGCTGGAGGGGTTGTAGGGAGATAGGAACACTAACACACTGTTGGTGGAACTGCAGGCTGGTCAAACTGTTCTGGAAGGCACTGTGAGGAGACACCTCAAAAAATTAGGGATGGATCCATCCTATTACCCAGCTATCTCTCTTTTGGATATTTTCCCAGAAGAGCTAAAATTGGCACATTACAGTGACACCACAAAATCAATGTTCAATCAGCTTAATATACAATAGCTAAATTATGGAATCAACTCAGATCCCCCTCACTGATTAAACGGACACACACACACACACACACACACATACAAACACACATAATGGAGTTCTACTCAGCTATTAGAAGCGATTATATTACTATCTTTCAGAGTAAATGGATGGCAATGGAAGAAATTATTTTGAGGAAAATTAGCCAAACTCACAGACTCAAGGATCAAATGTTTTCCCTCATTTGTGGAGGTTAATACAAATCTCAGGCTTGGTAAAAAGTAGTCAAGCTCCTATACTAGACCTGCCAAAGGCAACACATAAATGTAGGGGAACTATAGATATGTATCTGGAATAGGGAGAGGTTTGGTGGGGGAGGGAGAGCGGGGAAGAGGAGAGTGGGGAGGGTCTGGAGGAATGTAGGGAGACAACAGTGTAGCATGCTTTCTACTCCTCCTTAGAAGCCAAATAATACTTATACAATCATTTAACCCAGCTATTAAAGGGAGAACATATAGATTAGTCAAGACACTGGGGTATGATCACTGTGGGGATGGCTCTGGATTATGCATATCATATTGTTTGTTACTCTATGAACATTTATGATTGTACAACAACTCAATTCCTTAATAAAAATAGAATTTAAATAAAATGATGAAAAAAGAAAATGTACAATATAACAAGTAAAAATACCTTTAGAGATATACATCTAGACAGGTGATTTACCATTTGTTGGGGTGACATAGCCTAGTCATGTTGACATAAAATTTACCATCATACTATGTGGACATCTGCAAGTAATTTAATGCCCAATCCTCGTGTCCTTATCTGTTAAGTGAGGATAACAGTAGTGTCTTTAAGTACTGTGAGGCTTAAATAAGCTAAGGCATATACTTTTTATAATGCTGGCACATGGCAAGCACTTAGTGGATTTCAGCTAATATCGTTACAGTGAGATTGAAAGATTTTCTTTAAAATTTTCCAGTTAAAATCTTCTAAGAAACATGAAGAATTGTATGCATTACCTTAAAAATACTCTCTATTTAAAGGGAACATCAAAAATGATCATTTATGAAATCAGAAATTAGCAAGAGCCCAAAAAGGTCAATGGTGGAGTGATTGCATCTAGGTCAGACCACGGGTCCAGCAGAAACAGGTCAGGGTTTTCAGCCTCTGTCAGGCGCTTCCCATTAGGACTGTCATCATTTATCATGTTCCATTTGCTTACAGATAGAGCTGTTTCCCTGGAGTATTTTCCAAGAAATTGACATGCAAATGCCAGTAGTGAAGTGAGGCTCCTTTCACAGAGAGCTGGAATGTCAAAGCCGGTGGAATGTTCAGAAGGTCAAACATTCTCAAAGTTGAGAGCAATTTTGGGCTGCTTTGATTTAGAGGATACCAGGTAACTGGCTTCTCATGCTGGGAAAGCATGTGGTGGTGGTTAGCGGGTGGGCTTTGAGCCAGTGAGCTTAGCTTCAAATCCTGTCAGTGTGACTTTCTAACTGCCCAGTCTTAGGAAAGTTATCTCACACCTAAACACCTGAGTTTCCTCAAATATTAAAATGGAAATAATATTATAGTATTGTATGATGGATACTGGTATAGTTTAGATCTTGAATGACTCCCAAAGACCTATTTGTTAAATTTTTGATCCCTGGGATGGAGTCTTTATGAGGTGGGGCCTACTGGGAGGCTTTAGGTCATTGGGGGTGTTCTCTTGAAGGGTGTCATGGGACCCTGGCCCTGCTTTCATTCTCTTTTGCTTCTTGGCCATGAGATGAGTGGTTTTTCTCCACAACAAACTCCTACTATGTTGTGCTATCTTCCCAAAAGCTCAGTGCAATGGGTTCAGCTGATCATGGACTGGAACTTCCAAAACTGTGAACTAAAGTAAACCTTTTGTCTTCGTAAGTTGATCACCTCAGGTACTTTGTTATGGTGGTGGAAATCTGATTAACACAGGTGCTCTGATGATTTTAAGGCTGTGCCTAGGGATTAGTTAAGTATTACAAAAAGCTTAACTATTATTACTATCATCTTCATCATTGCCACCACCACCACTGTTATTAAAGTAGTGTATTCCACATGATATTTATCAAACCTGGTTTTTATTCTCCCAGAGTTTACAATTAAAATCAGAATTGATATTAACATGACTCTTTCATTTGGAAATAGCAACAATTCAACCCAAACTCATCCAAATCTAGTTTAAGGCAAAAAGTGAATTTTTAAGCTTGCCTGTAATCAAAGGTCTAAATTCAGAAGTCTCTGTATTGTTCCTTCATCCCCATTTTTCTCTGTGTCCCAGCTTTATTTTCCTAACCTATTTTACTGCTGGAGTAATGGAAATATTTTCTGGAATCTCTGCTCTCATATGACCAAAGTGGACCACATCTTTCATATTTGTTTTACTTTGAGAAGTTCCAGGGAAACACTCTGATTGGCTGGATTCCATGACCCCATAGAACTTGGGAAGCCATTCACCCAACCTGATTGTGTGTTAATTCCTGTGGAGACCAGGCACCATTTGCACTAAAGAATGATAGAATTTATCAAATGCAACAAGGCTTTAGAAGTCAAGTCTGCTCAGTGCTATTCAAAACTCCAATTTGACAGATTTATTCCTTCTCTTCAGATGTCTATATTGTGTAACGATATAATTCTTACCTTATTTTCTCTTCCCCCTTCTTACATGCCCATTAGATCCATAGGACTTTGTGAAGTGATTCTTTCCTGGGGGAAAATGATAGTATTGCAGAGTTTGGGGGAGAAGGATGGTATGTGTATAATTTGAAAAGACCTCTTTGGGTTCCTGATTCACACCTGGCTTGGCGTTGCAGAGAGGGTTGGGATGGAGGTGGGATACCTCATGACTCACCATTTGGGGTATGAGAACCACTACAGTAAAGTCTCCTAAAATTGTCATTTTAATGCAAACCAACTGGGAAAAGACAAATGAATTTTAATGAAAAGTGTGAATTATGGATTGTATTCAAAGAAATGCTATTTTGCAGCTGAAGTATACAATTAAAAATTAATAACATGTGTAGTAGTTCCAGGTATACCTTCTTAAGAATCATCAATAACAAAGCTATAAACCTTTATGAAGATTATAAAAGTCATTTATAAAGAGTTTTAAGTGATTATAACACTTTTTCTTTAGTAGATTAAACATTCCCTCTGAGATCTTGCTTAAACTTGAAAGTTGCAGAGTCAAAAAATTCTGAAGAAGCCAGTGCTGAGTGAAGCCATATTACCAAGCAGGAAAGGACTTGAGACTTTAGCATTTTTTTTTTTTTGGAGGTGGATGAGGAAAGGAGTTCGAGCACCTAATGTTTCAGTATTTAATACTGCGCTTAATTCATGTTTTTTAAGCACAGTATTCTTATCTCAGTTGAGTCAGGCATCTTCAAATGCAGTATTTTAAAATCTTTGTATCCAGAGTAAGTTACTGGTTTTCTGAAGAAGTAGGAGAGATTATCACATTGCTGGGATTTGAGAGACCCCAGGTTTAAATACTTTTTTGGACGAATATTCAAGCAACTTTGTTTTCTGAACTATATGAAGCTACTTTTTCAGAGTTAGGTGGTAATTACTTTAACTACACAATTTGAAAACATGTTTACTTATTTTAATATTAGATCCAATAAATTTTTTTAAAGAGAGAGGGACAGAGAGAGAGAGAGAGAGAAAGAGAGAATCAATTTTATTTAGTTTTTCATGTAGCTTTTGTTGCTCCAAGACTTTGTTGTGTACATGGTGCTGGGTTTGGACTCACGTGCTCATGCATTCCAGGCAAGCACCATAACCACTGAGCCACCACTCCAGCCCCAGTCCAATAATTTTTAAAGGTGACACAGAAATTCATAATTGGAACAAACTGTAATTCACATAGTTACTATATTTGTATACACACAGATTGTTCTCATTTTTCATAAGGATGATAAACTATGTGGTGTCTACCCTTGTGGCTGTGTCTTTGTGCATCTAATTATGTCTGTGGGCTACAATATGACACTTCACAGACATTTGGTACATGTGTAGGAGGGAATATTTTCATCTGTGCTCTTGGATCCCCTAGGGACAGTCAATCATTCTTTTTTGTCAGTAAGATAATTTGGATGAGAGTTTGAGAATTGTGGCTCTGTAAGACCCTTGAGATATCATTTCAGTATTATTCAGGCTTCCTTTTGAATCATAAACTTTTGTGTGTGTGTGTGAAAATTTACACATTTTCAGAAAATGCATCATGTTATTGAAGTCTAGTAGAGGAGCCCCAAAATCTTGTGTGGAATGCTAATGTATTTAGAAAAATTAGAAAATCTTAGTTAAGGAAGTAAATATTGTGGTCATGATTGTAAAATAAGTAGGGTCAATGAACAATTGCTCTGGATCTTATTCAGACTTTATTGGCATGTGTCAAAGAGGTGTGCATCCACTTATTCATCTGTCACTGAAGTTTGAATTCAATCGATCATTTTTGATATGACAGGCATTGTTCTAGGATCAATACCTTATAAAGTGAATAAAACAGAGCTGATCCATATTTGCATGGAATGTACTACATAATCAGAAAGAAGTTGCAAAGTGGCAGATATTTAAGAATTCATTGCTCATGGATAAAGTTCGAGCAGGAAAGGTTGAGCAGCCCTCATCTGAAAATCCAAGATCTGAAATGCTCCAAACCTACACAAATTTATTAAAAATGCATGGTTACCTTTAATGTCTGTGTACAAAATGTATATGACACATATACAAATTTTGTGTTTAGACTTGGTTCCCATCCACAATATATTTCATTATGTATATAAATCATTCCAAACTCCAAAATAATCCCAAATCTGAAGCAGTTATAGCCCTGAGCATTTCAGATGAGGGATATTCAAATTGTATTACATCATCATGATGCAGCAGTCATTTGTGAAATGCACCTGTGAGCTAAAGACTTGCTAAGTGCTCTGAATTTTGTGTAACACTTAAAAGAAAGCTACGAGCCAGGTACTCTTAATATCTGCTGTTTAGAAAGGAAAATAGGATTAGAGAGTTTAAGGGAATTTTCTGAGACCCATAATTAAGTTGCTTAGCTAGGTTCACTCTGATTGACTACTAGACCTGCCTGACCACTGTCCTGCATTACCTGCTTACTAGGGTATAGGAAGAAAAATCCAAATGGGTCCAAATATATGGCATCCATTGGAAAAGTTAGTTGTCCCTAACAGTGCACACTAATTTATTATGCTAAAATCTAAAGTTACCACTTGACTCCCATGAACTATAGTGTGCACACAACCTTTCAAATAAGACAAAAGAAGACCAGACATTGTATGTATGTTATGGTAAAGATACATTGCTCGTTGTTAAAATAATATTAGAAACTAAGAAGAATTATGTCTGTTTTACAAACGAGAACACAGGGACTTGGAGGTGGGGGGAAAAAGCTGTTCTTTACTTTCTTTTTCTTTTTTTCATTTTACCATAATCTTGCATAGATGAGAGGTACAGTTTAGCCCTAGGTGTGTTTGGCTCCAAACTCTTCCTTCCTCAACATATGAGATTGGTAACTCAGGGAATGCCTGGAGATTCAAGGACCTTAGAAATAACAGAAAAAATCTGAAAGACTAAGCGGATCACCTGATAGAGTTGTTCTTCTTTATTTTTGTCAGATAAGGGCAAATGGATGTGTTTCAACCCTTCATTATCCCCAGAAGCTTTTAAAATTCAGTCTGGCTTGTCATATTCATCAAGAAACTGCAAAAATAGGGTTTAGCTCATTTTACTGTTAAGTACACAGCTGGCTCAAATTGAGAGTATTTTTGTCAACGGGTCATTGTGATTTGAAAGTGGAAAAAGGAGACACTTTGAGAGTTCTATTGTGGTACTTAGAAATTTCATTAATTCCTTGCATGGTGGGATCAGCATGCTTATTAAATATCCCATTGACAGCAAGTTGGATGTGTTGGCTAATGCCTTGGAAACAGGATTGAAATTGAAAATGACCTTAACAATTTGAAGAAGTGGGAAGATACAAAGAGGGTGAAATTCAATAGCTAGAAAAATTGATGGTAGAAAGAAACATCAATATGCTCCACTGTTCCATTAAATCTATCAAATGGAGGAATATCAGGACTGCTGGCCCATGGTGATATCACTACTGATGATGATTATTATTAAAAGTCATATCCTGAGTTTTCTAGGAGATTGGAGTAGAAATAAATGGAGGAATAATTGATTTTCATGCCCATGTGAAAAACTAGTTGATTAAAATGTTGGTATAGATTTGCCTTGAATGGCAACATGCAGCTGGGTCATGTTTAACCAAGTCCTTCCAACTATGATATTTAGATTGGAGTCCCTATCTCTTCTTTCCCAGAGTGAGCAAAGTTTCTAAAATCCTAGTATTGGGAGAATGCATTTCAAGATTGGACTAATGGAGTATGAAAGGTCGAGGGTCCAAGATTATAAGTCTTTTTTTTTATGAGACAGGGACAGTGAGAGAGAGAGAGAGAAAGAGAGAATCAATTTTTATTTAGTTTTTCATGTGGCTTTCGTTGCTCCAACACTCCGTTGTGTACATGGGTGCTGGGATTTGAATTTGCATACTTGTGCATGCCAAGCAAGCACTGTAACTGCTGAGCCACCACTCCAGCCCTATAAGTCTTTTTTTTTTTTTTTAAGAGAGAGGGACAGTGAGAGAGATAGAGAAAGAGAAAAATAACTTCATTTAGTTTTTCACATGGCCTTAGTTGCTCCAACACTCAGTTGTGTACGTGGTGCTGGCATTTGAACCCCGGTCCTCGTACTTGCCAGGCAAGCGCAGTAACCACTGATCCACAGCTCCAGCCCCTTCTAAGTCTTTTATATTGTTGGGAGGTACATAATAAGAGTGTGTGATGATCAAGCCACAAATGGTAATTCATATAGCACGGTGATAAGCAATGATGTGTACCAAGGCATTTCTGCCAGGTTGAGTAGCAATCTAGATTTGTGGCTCTCTCCCCTATATCTGCTTCCATCAATTGAGATATAAAGTAATCTTTCCCTCTCACTCTGTCCATCTCTCTCTCTCTCTCTCTCGTCCTTTCATTTTCATTGACCTAAAAACTTGAGACAAGTTCTTAATCTGGGTATAATCTCCCCCTCCCTATTTATAAAATAGATTTACTTGCTTGGATGCCTGTATATTTCAGAATTCTTAATGGGAAGTATGAAGGCTCATTCCTATATAAAATTAGAGTGACGTATTAATGTAGCATGAAATGGGATCATCTTGTTCAACTTCTGCCTTCTGAACTCTTGATGTGTTTTGCTATTTTTCATTTGATGTGGTATGTGTTTTGTTGCTGTAACTCATTTTGGGGGCCTTTTCAGGTCTGAGGACTAATGGGCACTTATAGGAGCCTGTCTGTGTGTGTTCCAAACACAGATGCCTCTGGGAAATTGCTCATGGAAAGAGGGGTTCTTGTACTCAGAGGTTTTAAAATAGCACAGTATGACAAGTTGAATAGAAACTTTAACCTCCTCAAAGTATGAAAGTTTCCTATAGGGCATGAACTGAAGTCCTTTGACAACTGCCCAGTCATCTGATGTCCAATGGTACATTCTTTCTGTTTCAGAACACACAAATCCTGTGCTTGTGTTTGGGAGAAGAGCTTAAAACATCAATGGTACAGTAGGAGTAGCAGAGCTGCAATCACTTTTGTAAAATTAGTGCACCATGCACCCTTAATCTAAATTCATCAATTGCTATCATTTTCTATTTCCTTGACCCTCCTTTGTCTCCCTCCTCCCTTTATTTTTCATTCTGTTTCTCCTTCACAGATGTTAGTCTGTTTTCTATCACTGTAACGATACCTGAGGTAATCATCTTTGCAAGAAAAGAGGGCTTATTTTGCTTCAAAGTTTTGAAGGTCTCAGTCCATGATTGGTTGGCCCTGTTGCTTTTGAGCCTGTGGTGAAGCAGCCCATCACGGTGGTACTGCCTGGTGAAACTGATCCCCACATGGCCAAGTCATGAAAATGGAGAGACAAAGAGTCAAGTCCCACAATCTCTTTCAAGGCACACTCCCAATGACCTAGGCCCTACTTCCCCTTAGATCCCACCTAGACCCCACTTCATAAAAGTTCCAACACCTCTCAATAGGTCCACAGGCTGGAGACCAAGCCTTTATGAGGGCCCTTGGGGACATTCAATATTCAAACTCTAGCAATATGTGTACACTGTGTGCCTTTCATTGTGTGTGCAGAAACATTTGAAAGTAAACTATGGACATCTTGACATAAATGCTTCCAGATCTGTATGCTAAGGAAAAAGACATTCTCCAACATAACCACAATATACCAATCATACTTAGGAAATTCATCTGTAATATAAACCTGTTTCCAATACATAGTCCATATTAAAATTTCTGGAAAGGACTTGATATTGTGTTTTGTACTTTTTTCTCTGATCAAAGATCCAATCAGGGTTCACACATTATCTTTTCTCTTTATGCTTCTTTGATTTCAGCAATGCCCTAGTATTTCCTTGTCTTTTGTTTCCATGAGTCTTTTGAGGAGCCAAGGCTGATTGTTGGTGGAAAGTCTTTTGATTTGAGTGTGTCTAACTATTTCCTTTTCAGTTATTTGTGGTTGAACAGTATTAGCTAGATCACTCCACAGGTGACCTCTCTGTGTGTGATATCAGAAGGCTGCCAAGATCCCTTGGCCCTTTGATTGGTGATACTAACTGGGACTCTTGATTAAGGTGATGTCTGTAAATTTTTCCATTGCAAATATTCTTCCTTCCTGGAGCATGGGCTTTGAAATCTGGAATACCTGCATCAGCATCTCAGCTGTAACACTCACTTTTGGTCCATCTCCAAAGCTCTTTTTATCTTGCTAAATAACTTGTATCCAGTATGCAATGATTTTCCATTCTCTTTTCCTCTGAGTCCCTGGCAACCATATTCCTGCTTTCTTTCTCTGTGGTTTTGAATATTTTAAGGAGCTCATTTTAAGGAGCTCATCGTATAGTACTCATCTTTTTTTAATTGGCCTATGTCACTCAGCAAATGTCCTCAGGTTGCATCCATGTTGGAGCGTGTCAGAATCTCCTTCCTTCTTAAGGCTAATATTTCACTACACACACACACACACATACACATACACACACACACATTGTGCTTGCATAGTTATCTGTCAATAGATTCTTGGGTTCCTTCCATGTTTTAGTTATGAATAATGCTGACATCAGGCTGGGTGTACATTTTCCTAATCACTATCAGGGAAATCATAATATTATCTATTTCAGAAGTCAGCAAACTTTCTATAAAGGGCCAAAGAGTAAATATATTAGGCTTTGTTGGCCATATGGTTGGTTTTGTGACTATTCAACTCCAATGTTATAGTGTAAAGCATCCGCGGATAATATTTCATCACCAATAATGGCAGTGTTCCAATTAAACTTTATTTATGGGTGCTGGAATTTGAATTTCATTCTTCTCATTGTATTTTCTCCCATCTTTTTGTACAGCTCATGGGATATACAAAACCAGGTGTGTTTGTCATACATTTCAAGCTGTGAAGAATAATGATAACCTGGATAGCCTTTGACTGCATTTCAAATTTTATTTATTTATGTATTTTTTTTTGCTGGAAATTGAACCCAGGACTTTGTGAGCAATCGCTCCACCACTGGGCTATATTCCCATACATGAAGAGGTTTTTTTTTTTATAAGCTGTGAGTATTATGTGTACATGGATCGTTTTTCCATTGCATTAGTTTTTATTTTTTAAAGCATACTGGGTATATATGAGAACTTTGAAGGATAGCAAAGAGATTGTGATATAGTTAAAGCAAAAGCACAAGTGTTGTAGAGTAGACTTGGGGCATACCTTTGAGGGAGAAGAAAATATGTCTTCCACTAGAGAAACACACTGAAATACGGAACCACATCATTAACTCTTTCCTCTATATGCTTCCAGACTGGAAGTGGGAGTCCGTGACTTTTCCTGTAGCTATAGTAAGTCCAACCCCATATGACCAGCTTTTCTGTTTCTCTCTATTTCAATAATTTATCATTTAAATTGATCCAAATCAAGTCCCTTATATTTACCATGAGCTCTTTCCTTATAAAATGGCAATAAAATATTGTTTGTTATCTTTCAGGATCAAATAGAGGGACATATTATAATCTGTAAAATACCAATGAATAATAATGTATATTTCTGTTTATATCATTCACTCATGTTATTAACAGTTATTGCACACTTCAGATATCCAGGGCATCCTTCTGTATTCAAGAAATAGTGCTACAAGTACAGATATTTCCCTAAACTCAGGGACTTTATAGTTTAACTGTTACTCATTCATTTAACAAATATGTGTTAAATAATTTAATAGTAGGTTTCAGTTCACTAACTGGAACTTCAAAATAGATTCTAGAGACTTGTAAAAGGATATAATATACTAAATTTAACTAGATTTTTTTTCTTCATCAAGACAAAAAGAGAATTTTGCAGCCAAAGCAGAGAGATTTTCCCCTTCAGTCTTTCCTTTGTTATTTTTACCCCCTTTCCAAGCTCCTCTGAACTGTTCTCCAGCTGTGTCTGAAATGCAAAGAGATACCTAGTGTAGGTCTATCTGTGAGCCATTTCCCTGCATTCCCTTCGGACTTCCTGCAGCAATATAAATTTCAGATAATGTGTCCAGGATAGCAGAGTTACTTAAAAGAGCGGACAGTCTGTGTGGCACATTTATTAACATCATATATAACAGGGCTGTAACTGTAAGGTAACTTTCTATTTAGTCAAAAAGGTGGGGGAAGAAGTGCTACCAAGTTTTATGAGGCTGGCTCTGGACTGGCGAGGTGAGTTATGTACCCAAATAGCTCTTGTGTATCATAAGCTGAAAGCTAATAAACCACCTTTAAACTGTACACTGTCTCTCTGTTAGAAGAAATGGATCTGTTATTCCCCTCCTTTGGAATGGCATGATAATGACTTTACTGAAAAAGAAAAAAAAATAACTAAAAACAACCAAACAAAGCAAAAAAAGATACCAAGCATCTTCCCTTTTGTTCTGAACAAAATTGTCCTTTCCACAGGAGACAAGAGGCAGGTCATTTATAGAATGTGGCATGCTGGGGGGGGGCATGCAAGATGGCAGCACTGGTGAAGTTGTAGATCATAAATTGTCTCTCCCATTCTCAATGGCAAGAGCCATTGGCCCGCTAACTCAGTTAACTCAAGTTGTGGGCTTTGGCGAGGCACTTACGCCTTCATTAGAGCACAGCCTGTCCTGCAATGATGTGTTCACAGAGCTGCCTCCCTCCGTAGACTGTGAATTCTTTGAGGCTATGCACCATGTCCTATTCAATTTTGTTCCCCTGTCCATGCTTCCAAAACTTTAATATGTTTAAAAAAAACATTTTTCAACATATCCTAGATGTGCATTTAATTTTCTCTCCCTGCAAAACCTATAAATATGAATTGATATGCATTACCTCCAACTAAATTTATATTTACCAACTAAACTTTTATAGAGAAGCACCAGGGGTCCTTTGAGGGCACCAAGAAAGGGGGGAGCTAATCTTTGTACCTGTAAGAGTAAGCACTAGTAATAAAAACATCTCTAGAAAGGTGACTTTTATATTCCATTAGTAAAGGAAACCTATAGGCCCCCTGGGCAAAGCTCTCAGAGTCACAGACCTCAGGTCTCTTTCTTTCCAGGATATGGGCTTTTGATAAATATTCCCTCACACTGCACTTGGTCACACCCATGAGAACCATGTCATTATGCCTGAGGCAGCAGAGCATACCATACAATAAAATAAGGAGCACTTGTTCATATCAAGGATTGATTCTTTGTACTATAAAGACATTTCCAAGAAGGTTCCTTTACATAATTCCCCATAGCATAGTTACAATATGACTTAATTTAATGTAGATAAATTTACATATAATTATCTCTAATTAATCAAGCAACTTTTATTATGTTCCATAGTATAAACCCCAAATAATTTATAGCCATTTTCTCATAAAATGAGAAATAAAATTATAACGTGGACTCTATTCCACCAAATCCATGGTCAGTGACACCACCTGAGGCTGCTAGTTGAAGGATCTATATCCTGGTTTCTGCTTGAGCCTGGACAAATGAAAAAGATCATCTATGTGGTTGGACTCTAGTGTGCCCCCAGAGTGATAAATAATACTAGAGCCTCTGTTAATATATGCGAACACAAAGAGAAGCTTTTGGAAATGATTTATCAAGTTCTGGAAGAAAGAGGAGAAGCAAATACAAGAAGAGAGAGTGTGGATGGTTCGGATGAAAGGTGTTCCCCAAAGGCTCAATATGTGAGACAACTCGAAGGCTGACGGGAAATGATTGTGTTATAAGATCCTTAACCCAATCAGTGAGTTAATCCTCTGATGTGGATTAATTGGCAAGGGCAGGCAGGCAGGGTGTGGCTGGAGGAGGTGGCTCATGGGGGCGTGCATTTGGGGTATATGTTTTGTGTCTAGTCTGGAGTCTCCCTTTGCTTCCGGATGTAATGCCTTGACCCCCTACCCTTGGCCACACTCTTCCTCCATGATGTTCTGCCTCAACTTGAGCCCCAAGCAATGGAGCTGGCCACCTATTAGGCCTCTGAAACCATGAACCCCCAAATAAACTTTTCCTCCTAAAATTATTCTTGTCAGGTCTTTTAGTCACAGCAGTGAAAAAGCTGACTAAAACAGAGAGCAGCAGGCAGGGTGAGTGTATTTTCATCATGATCTTGAGGAGTTGTAGCGACTGCCTTTCAGGGTTAGACTTTGCTAGGGAGAAAAACATTTAGCAATTTTATTCAGAATGCTTTGTGCTGAAATTCTTTCTTCACTTCATACTCCTTTTCCTTATACCCTCTTCCCTCGCCCCCTTTAAGATTAGTTAACAAGTGCTCAACAGCTGATAAGTAGGCATGTTATTTTTGAGAAACATGGCAAAGGCATACAGCATTTCTCATGTTCAGGCATTGTAACAGAATTTTCTACACTGGGAGTGCAGAGTGAGGCTTCCTTAATGCTAACTGATTCATTCAGCCTTTTTTGCACTAGTGGTAGATAAAGTTCCAAACTCTTTCAAGATTGGACTTATGGTTCCACTCAGCCATAGATGCTAAAGGATTGTTCAGCTCAAAAACAAACATCTGGGCAGTCCCCTCTTCTAACTACCAAATGCAGTCAGAGCTGATCCTTCAGCAGGCTAGGAGGCTGCTGTCTTTCTCCTAATTAAAGAAGGCAAGGGTTAAGGATCAATAGCAAGAGCAGATATGAAAGGAGCACCATAGCCTAACGTTAGTGTGGGGAGCTTCATCTGAGGCCAGGGAAAGGATGCAAACTGGTAGGTTCTGCGAAAAGGGCTGGGGTGACATGTGGCACCTGCATTCTTGCAGTGTGCCAGGGAACTAGCCATGTTCATTGAGTGATAACTGGGACAGAACCATGGCTCTCAGTCTTCTGGCTTTGACAGTGACATCTATGTCCAAGTTTAAAGTAAGAGCCTAGGCTTTAACCACATTCAAGGAACTGTGCAGATATGGGCAAATCAGCACACTGGCAGGGCCACTGTGTGATGAGAAGCACAGAACATTTCCCATATAACCTGTACAGTATGAGAACCTGCAGATTCGTATGTGTCACTAGGGAGACAGAGGACTCCCCCAACCCTCTATTCTCTACCAACTGAAATTAAAATTTCCTCTAATGAAGAGTATTCAACTAATTTAAGAGAAACAAACAGATGAGAAACTTCTTACCCTCCTAATATGAAGCAAAAGTCATGTTCACTACAAACACCTTTGTATTCAATTCAGTAGAAAGCCAAAAAGATGAGTAACGTCTAGATTATTTGAATTACTCATATTATTCATAATAAATAGTAACTAATAAGCTCAATTCTTTCACAAAATTAAGACTAAAATACTATTTTATAAAGTTGCAAGAATTCAAAGAAATTAGAAATGGCTATAAAAGTGATTAATGCAATGCCAACATGTAAAAGATACTCAATAAACTGGAGCTATTCAACACACTTATGCATATTTATTCTATTGTATTTTTTATTTAGGAACTGATACATAAAGTATGGAAGAAAACCTTACAACAAATTGTGCCCTACAGCTTATTTTGCATACTAAATTAATTGTCGATATGAAAATCTGATGAACAAAGTGATACGAATTTTCTGTTTTAGCTGAATAATTCAGATGTGTTCTGTTTACCAGCTGTCTGCCTTTTCCCTTAGTTAGGGCTTCTTGTATTATTTGTGGGGAAATAAGATCTTGGCTTTTTGTTTCTTAATGGTCCTCATGAATATGCCATGAGTATTGTAATAATGCCTCACAAAAACACTCAGTCTTTTTCTTAGTCTGAAGTTCTAGCTTCTGCTTGTGTAGGCTGCATTGCCCCAACTTGCATTTGGGTCCTATGAAGATTAGAAATGAATATTCTGATCATGTTTCTTTCTAAACAAATGATTGGATATGAACTATCCACAGTAAATGATTGAATACAATATCCCCTCCTTCAAGAAGCATCCAGTGTGGGATGCTACTCTCCTGGGCCCCCTATGTCTGTAACATGATTTGTGCTCATTGGAAGGCTGACATGATTTAGAATGTATGTGAGAGGCCATGCAATTGGAAGTGGAAGATGTGTGCAATAACACAAACACACTTTCTCAAAATATAAATTTGAGTCAAGAATTTTGTTCAAGTTCAGTAGAAAAAATCATGGGGCCCACTCAAGTCATCCAAATTGATAAAAATCTTGAAATATCTGTATCTATATCTATCTATCATCTGTCTATATTAGTAAATGTCTTTGTAACTTATGAAAAAATTCTGGGGCGAGGAGATTCAAGCAACACAGATAAAATGAAAGTTATTTTGAACATCATTAGAAATGTTACTTTTCTGTCCCAAGACATCTACTTGTTTCATTTTGATCCGTACCTTTAGGATATTCTGTTCAGCTTTGTGCATATGTGTGTATGTGCCTGTAAGGAAGGCATACTTTTATTTTGTGAAATTTCTCCCTTCAAATGTAATTTCACTTAATATGCTTAAAATTCATGTAATCCACTGTTCATGTGTTCTATAATTGAACGATGCCTCTATTGGTGGACGCTTAGATTCAAACATTTTCTGTTACAGAAATTGAGAGGCAGCTCTGTGTAGTTAAAAACAGGGCCAGTTCTACTGGCTGAGTTACTTTTTTTTTTTTTTTTGGTTTCTTGATGTGAAAAGTGAACCATATCTGTATTAAGGAAGTTAACCTACAAGAAGTGCTTAAAATCTCACCAGTTGCAATTTTGTTGTAAATATATACCACAATGACTGTCCTAGCTTGTACTTCCTGTTACATACGTGTGGTTTTATCTTCTTTCCTCATTCTTTCCTTTCTGGTCAGATACCAACAAGTGGGATAATTGTATCCAAGTATATGTTTATTTAATGTTTTATAACTATTGCAAAAAAAAATCCCCCCAAATGCTGAGTCACTTTCTATTACCACCAGCATAATGTGAAAACAAATGTTCCCCTCTCCCTTCTCCAGCACTGGCTGTCATCAGCTTTTATGATTTTTGCCAATCTTTCTTTGGTAAAAATGCTCTTCCATTGTTTTTTAAATACACATCCCTGAGTTCTGGTGGGGTTGTCTTTTACCATTTTCATTTCTCCTTCTTTGAGTGACTTATATGTAGAATTTGCCCTTTTTTCTTTGCAGTGTGCTTGTCTTTTACTTGGTGATTTTTAAAGCTAGTTAGGTACTCTGTATGTTAACCCTTTGTTTGCTATAAATACTATGGAAGCTGCCTCATTTGCCACTTATAATTTAATTCTGTTTATCGTTTTTGCATTTTTATTTTGTGTTTAGACATATTAAATATTGAGAGAGAGTTAAGTTTATTATTGCTTCCTTTTCTGGTCTTCCACTTTTGTCTCCTGTTTACAACAGCAGTTCCTACCCCAAGGTTTTGTGGATGAGTGTGTGTTTGTGTATGTGTGTGCATGCACATGCACATAAAAAACTAAATGCACGTATAAATTTTTTTTGTTTCTTACTCTAATGCTTTTTATACTTCATTTCATAGATCACTAAACAGACTTTCCTATGGGGTTGTTTGTTATAACCACAAAAATGTTTAAAAGACAGTGTAACAATGGAAGTAGCTTGTTACTTTGCTCCTTATGCACGGCTATAGTTTGAGTGTTGACCATCACCCCAAAGCCCATATATTCCCCAAAGTCTTGGTTCCCAGGGTGATGCAGGTAGTGGAACCTGCAGGTGGTGTGACCTGGCGGGAGGTCTACAGGTTATCTGGGGTGTGCCCCTGAAGAGGATTATATCACTCCAATCCCTCCCTCTTTCCTTTGTACTTCCTTTTCATGATGTCCACAGTTTTGAGACTCTGTATTCTCCTGCATTGGAGTGTCGCCTCCCAACAGGACCCAAACAACGAGGCCAACGGATCACAACTGGGACCTGCAAAACTGGGAGCCAAAAGAAACCATTTTTCTTTGTGGCTGATCATCTCAGGCATTTTGTCGGTAATGAACGCTGGCAAACAGCACTTGAGCACCCACTTTATTTTTATTTTTTATTTTTTTAAATTTTTTTATTGTTGATTATTTAAGTAATACATTAAC
>PVKS010009226.1:38253-64879 GCA_004027875.1 Aplodontia rufa
CTACTATTGGTTTCATCTATTGCAGTTTCCCCCAGAAGAACTCATGTGTTAAATGGGTATCTAGTGTAGGAATAACATCGGCTTCTGGAATGGTTCCCCCATCTTCCCCATCACCAGACTCCTATGAGTTCTTCGTAAACCAGGTCAATGCCATAGATCTGTATTAATTGTCTGCCCCTTGCAGACATTTGAGTTTAAAGTTAAAAAAAATAGTTAGCTTTTAATCTATTTCCAATGCATTTTGCTTAAAAAAAGATAACCCATTTCCCCAACTCTATTCATACTATTTAATATACTCATCTTTTAATATTAAGTAGTTCAAGTTTAAATATTTCTTGATCTATTCAAACTATTTTTTTTGTTTTGATGTCAGCACTCTTTGAAAAATTAAAATAATGTGTCTCCTTACAACCTTTCTCCTTTCATAATTCCAGGAATATGGAGGTATAGGAGATGAGTTACAGTGAGAATATCTGGAGGAGAACACCGTCAAGTTGCAAAATGTTACATTTATGCATATCTTAGAGACAATATGTAGAGAGTTCAACCTCTATAATTTTGGATTTTACTTAGAAAATTTGACCTAGTCAGAGACAAGATTGGACCTCAGTTCTTCCAATTTCCAATCAACTGTGTTTCTCTTCAAGCTACTCAGTCTGAGCTGGTTCACATTGTTAAATAGTATTTGTATGACTCTTGAACACATAAAATTTGTTTTCCAATTCTTGGGGAAGAAGGATTAAATTTGGGACTGATTCATGGGAATATGGGAAAAGATGGTAAATGATATAATCCGTTTTTAAACGATCAAAAATTATATGATTTCCAAAGAACTGACAGCCATACATTGAAAGAGATGTGAATATGTAACTAGTATGTACTGGCAAGAGCCTGGAGAATACTCCTGGCATCATAGTTCAGGGGTTTTGACTAAAGAAGACAGAATGTAAAACAGGAAAGGATACAATTTATTGACTTGGGGCATGCTTTCAGGACACAGACTTTTACTTCTGGGTGAGGACTTCAGGGAATGAGCCAATTCACTGAGGGAGTCATACCAAGAAGCCTGGCTAAAGAACTGTAAATGAGAACATCTACTGAGAAGTGAGATGAAAATATTTGAATTGCCCTGGAAAAGAGGAGAGAAAGAAAGAAAGAAAGATGTGATAACTTATGTATCATAAACTGATATATAATGTGCTATTTCTGAAGAAAGAGCAGAGGATTATGGTCTATGAAAGGGTCTAAGGACCCATAGAACATCCCACTGGTCTGTGGAATTGATGACTTCCTGATAATTAAAGAAGATGAGTAAGAGGTATCTGGCATGTGGGTGCCTTAGGAAGAGTCATGTGTTTCAGCAGGTAGTTAATAAACACTATGAAGATTCAGGGATCTGTCATTGCAAAGATTTTAGGGTTTCAGGGGTTGCTGGACTATCTCCTCCCATGTAAAAGAAAAATTACTATGCTTTATATTTTCTATACAAAGAGGCACCCATTAAATCTCTAGGGGTTCTGAAAGAAACACATCCTATACCCAGTGATGCTTCCCCAGTCCTTATGGTATATGACATGGAGTCTTTGCAGATTTGATTGTATCTGGAGAAGAAAAGTTCTCTGCAGCAGATCTGGGCTGCAGTGCAAGTAATTGTGCTGCTTGGGCCATATGATCCATCAAGCTGTATAATCTGGGGGAGGTGATGTAGTAGGAAATGATTCAGTGGATTTTATAGCAAGCCTTTATGGGAGAAACAATATAAGCAAGATGCTAGGGGAATGAACAAGGTGATTTCATTCTCGGGAAAGAATTACATGCCTTTTGAGGAACAGCTGCCTGACAGAGGGCTCAGTTACACTTGGCCATGGGGCATCAAGTGGCCAAATGTCTGGAATTGAATTTGGTTCTAATGAACATATGATATGATAATTCAGAGGGCCTAGTAATCATAACTCCAAAGGTAGAAATGGTAAATACAGATTTGTACCTGGGTGTTTAATGTGACACAGTTCTCTGATTCCTCTTTCCTCATCTCAATGAAAAGTCCATGCTCTACTAAACCCTGCAGTGGAAGATTCTGAAATTGCCTACAGACTAGTTGGTGGGCTATGATCTCACATTCTGCATTTCCTTTCTCTCCATGGTTACGTTACTGCTCCGTCCAATGTTAACTTCCTGAAATCATTTGTCTCATAGAGATTTTCCAGTCAGACAACTGTTATGGTGTAAAGACTAGTCCCAGACTTCCATCATCATTGGAAGTCCCCCTCTACTTTGTTTTAAAATGGTTTTAACACAGAGACATATGTAAAGAGTTCAAAGCAGTTAATGATAGTCACATCTTGAATTTAGATCTAATGCACAGTTCTGCACACCTAGGATGGCAAGTTATTACATCTGATGTAATCATTGCTTGATTACAGACTTCTTTTAGATTTGTGGGGCAGGTCTGAGTTCAATGGAAAAGTAGAACACACTTTGATTTTGATGGCTGCCATTGTGTTAGGAAGAGACTATCAAGTTCCAGTGGTTTATACTTTGGCCCTTTATTATACAGTGTTTTAAAGTAACCATTGGAGAAGTGATTTGACAGAACGAAGAGGCCTGACTTCAAGTGATTTGGGATTTTCCCAATCTGGACATCATTTCTCATTTCCCCAGTATTTCTTTTTTTAAAGAGGAGGGGCAGTGAGAGAGAGAGAGAGAGAATCAATTTTATTTAGTTTTTCATCTAGCCTTTGTTGATCTGGCACTTTGTTGTGTATGTGGTGCCGGGGTTCGAATTTGTGTACTTGCGCATAACCACCAGGTCACCGCTCCAGCCCTTCATTTTCCCAGTTTTAAGCAGACAAATGTTTGTCTACGATGGGGATCATTGGAATGGAGAAGGCATGACAACCTGTGGGTCTATTTACTATTCCTGGAAGACTTTTCTTCTTCCCTTTCTATATCCCTTTTCCCAAGCCCTCATCCTTCAGCGTTGGTTTTGAAACAAGATAACACCCTTACACAAGATGGTATGCCTGAGAAATGGCTGCAGTTTCCTGTGGTTCTATTTTACTGAGGGCTTCTGTCCCTGAAAAAGAGAACTGATAACAACTCAATTAATGATTGTCTGAGGCTTCATTTTTGGACCCAAATATATTTGGCTAATTTTATAGTTGGCATTAGGTGGACACATTATGGAATATCTCCCGCATAAATTATGGCATATTCAAAATATGAAAATTATCATTTCAGCAGCAGCAACTCAAGTGGAAAACTGAAAATCCCCAAATAGAAAATTAGCAAACATTTGTTCTGTCACAGATCAAGCATGCACTGTTCTCTCTCCCTGATCAAAATTACCCTGGCCTTCCAGCCAGTGAGTACAACTATTTTACAATGTCCCAGGGGAAGGGCACTCTATGGCTACCAACTTGCTCATTAGTTTAAACATGAAAGTCAAGGTCTTAAATAAGAGAGACAAAAATATTTTCAGGAAGAGTCGCAGGTGTCACCAGGACTTGGAGAGCTCTTCACATATCTCAGTCTCACTTTACATTCTCCACATTGGTGACGCTGGGACAATATAGCAAAGGGGGAACTTGCAAATGCTGACTCTACATAGGAGATACACTTTCCCACCTCAACATTTTATCTGGTTCCGCAAGGTGATTTTATTCAGTTTGAACCAAGAATGAGGACCAGAGGAAATTTCTAAATATCAGATTGTTTTTGTTTTCTCTGATTGACTCTTGTTATATAAATTCATAGTATTTCCATATAATAGTACTCCCCACTTTTTTCTTTAAATGAGAAAATACCTTGTAACCCTGCTTCCACTCCACCCCCATCTTACCCTCTGTGTACGATTAAATGCTTAATGTATAAATAACTGAGTTAATGCTTGTCTTTGCATTTGAAAATGGGTTTTTTTCAAGCCTACCGAAGAGACAGAAGATATCCAAGGATAAAGTATGTGTGTGTGTATTGCAAGAAACCACATTTTGTTTTTGTTGTTCCATTTTGATTTTGGTTTTTGAGTATCAAAAACCAAAGCTTATTTTGGGAGCAACTAAGTAAGAAGTAAGACTATCTCATTCTTGGAAGTAAGATAAGGGCTGGGCCTTCTTGTGGGACATCCAGAAGAAATACGACCATGTCCTCGACTCCGTGGAGTCCCTGTTCCCTCTTCACTGCCAGAATCTCCAATTATGAGGAGAAAAATAATAGAAGCCTCAGTGAATTTTGGGAAAGAAATTGCAGGCAGAAATTATGTTCACTAAGTCCTTGGATAAAGTCCAGAAAAATGAACTAAGTTCGTATTTTTCCTTATTTTGAGATAGTGGGTACAGCCATTTATGGAAAAGCAGCGTGCTGAACCAAGAAATAGAGGGACCAAGGTAGCACTGAGAAGGTATAATGAGGAAGTACCTGAGCATTCCCTTTGGACATGGTCAAGAAAGTAGCCAAGAGAGGCTGGCAGCCCTGAAGGAGCCTAGATGGGAAAGATGGAGGATCACCATCAGAAGACCACACATCTTGAAGGACGGTGTTCACTTCATCTTTCCTGATGCTAAGCACTACCCAATACACAGTCCTTTAAGGACTGAAAATTCTGAACTTCCCAGTGTCAGACCCAAATTAACTGAATTTATGCAGAATAGATTGCGTACATTGGAAATCACTAGATAAAATTTCTATTACCAGGCAGAAAAGTAGATATTTGAGGTAAGAACTAAGTGCAATGGTAAGAAAAATATAAGACAATTGGATTTTTTAAAATATTTGTATTTGTGGCCTTTGAAATTCACAATAATTTGAATTGGTTCTATGTTCATATGACTATCTTATTCATGGATGACATTGGCACATCCTTAAAGCCTCTTAAAGCCTCCCCTGTTCCCTTTTTTTTCCTGAGGTAGCAGTGCAATTTCCTCCTCACTGAGATCCTCCAAGAATAACTTTATTCTTTTAAGGGTGCTTATCAGTTCTCATCTCTTTCTGTGGTTTCATGTATTATAAATATATCATTTATACATCAGACAACAGATGACTTAGAGAGGTTGAGTTATTAATGCAGAATATACCTTGTTTTAATCAAACTGAATGGTTACATTTATTTTTTTCCATCTTTAAGAAAATCTTTTGTAAACAACTATGCGAATAAACAGTAAGGCTTGAAAATATATAGGTAAGAGACAATCCATTTAGGACATCCAGCATATAGGGGAAGGCTTAGTTAATAGCAGGTGTGATGGTGGTTATCAAGCACAAGCATTTATTGAAGGATGGCTTGCCTGGGACTGTTAGATACTGGGAACATATCATAGGTACAGACTCTACGTGTTGTTTAGTGTCTGAAAGACCCCTTTTTGGTTACATGCCTATCTTTTAGGATAACCTCTTTGACTCTTGGAGCAGAATGGGAGGCAGGTGGCCTGGCTTGAGCCAGCCTCTGTCTAATCTTGCTTAGTTCTCCCCTGATCTCCTTCTGTCCAGGAAACTCACACCAGGTACTGTTCATTGTGCTTCACAGTCACAAAGTAGCAACACCTCTCAATAGCCTCTTGAAGGCTCCAAAGTCATCTGCTTTGCCTAATATTTCCCCATTAAAATTCCTATTAAGATAAGTAGCTTCATCTAAGTAAGAGGGAAATAATCTCATTGGAAAAGTTTATTACCAGCAGAGCAGGATGGAGAGATTGTCCAATTTCTGTCTTCATTCCCTCCCTCATTAGGTCATTCAGCAGTCATTGATTCATACAGACAGCAGGGACACAAAAGCAGGATGAAACTGGAGTCCCCAGTTTCAAGGAAATTATATTTAAAAACATTTGAAAGATATTTTGGGATAACTGAGAGAAAGACAAAATAAAATGAGTACTTCTCATTTTCTTACATTCTCCACTCTTCATCTCTGATGTTCCAAACATGATAATTGTTGTAAAAGTTCCTTTTGCTGTTGTTGTTGTCCAACCTAGCAATGTGGACTTAAATCTGTAAGAGGGTAAAAGTGAGTATTACATATATTTAAATTTACCCAAAATATCCGTATGAAAGGCATCCTTCTCTTGTATGCCTTGAAATCTCTAGAAAATTTTGATCTCAAGTGTGACCTACTTAGTTATACGTGCAATTCAAAATAGCTCATGCTTACTGAAAAGACCAACATTTCCAGTAGAAAGGAAAATGTGTGTTTGAGGCCTCATATGAGAGAATGATGGAAGCACTAGAATTCTAGAGGAAGTGTCATGATTAAGAGCATAGGATTTGGAATCGCAGAGGGTGATTAAATCCCACTCCATCATTAAATTACTGTGTGATCTCAGACAATTCACTCAATGTCTTTGAACTTCAAACTTGTAGAGCAGGGGCCATAATAACTAATGCAAAGGGCTGTCGTGAGTGCTCATGTGAGAATGTAAAGCATTTAGCACAATGTTCAGCATGTGGAAGCTGCTCAGTAATTGCTCAAACTCCCATTTTATGGATGAGGATGCTAAGAAAGCCCATTGACCTTTCTGTGATTACACAGTGGGCCAAAGGTGTAAAGGCCAAAGCTCTTTCCCATTTGCATCGGTGTCTGCAGAGGCAGTTTCACTTGGTATCTTTTCAAAAAATAAACTTGGTGTACATTTCAAGCATACAATGAATGTTATGAGACATATACTGTTATAAAATATCTATTATAGTGAAATTAATATTTGTGTCATCTCACACAGGTACTCATTTGTGTGTGGCAGAGCACAAGCAACTACAATCTATTCATTTGGAAGAAATCCCAGTCACAGGTATGTTGTTACTGACCGCAGTCCTCATATTGTACACTGGAGTTCTAGATTTGTTCATCTGACATACCTGAAGCTTTGTCTGCTCTGACATGCATCTTCCCACCCACCCCATCTCTGGTAACCATCATTTTGTGTTCTATCTCTGTATATTTGATTTTCAGTTTTAAAAAATTCCACTTGTAGGGCTGGAGCGGTGGCTCAGCAGTTACGGCACTTTTCCCCATATGTATGAGGACACGAGGTCAAACCCCAGAACCATGTACACAATGAAGTGTCAGAGCAATGGAAGTCACATGAAAAACTAAATAAAAATTATTTCTCTCTTTCTTTCTCTCTCTCACTGTTCCTCTCTCTTAAAAAATATCCACATGTAGGTGAGATCATACAAATTTTTCTTTCTGTGTGTCTGTCTAATTTTGCTTTTCATAATATCCTCCAGTTTAATCCATGATATGGCAAAAGGAAGTATCTCCCTTCTGAAACCAAACAATCTTTCTCTCTGTGTGTGTGTGTGTGTGTGCGCGCATACACATACCACAATTTTTTAATCCACTCATTTTCCAGTGAATGCTTAGGTTGCTTCAATATCTTGGCTATTGTTACTAACACACACTACAGTAAACTTGGGAATGTGGAATGATTTATGCGGTGTTGATTTCATTTTCTTTGGATCCATGCAGAAGAGAATCTTCCAAATCATATGGTAGTTCTATTTTCTTTAATCATTTAGGAGTCTCCAAACTGTTCTCCATAATGACTGTACCAGTCTACATTTCCATCAACAGTCTACAAGGGTTTCTTTTTTTCTATACTCTTGGCTACAGTTGTTATATCTTGACTCTTTTATAACAACCATTCTTACAGTTATGAGGTAATAGCATGATGGTCTTTGCATTTCCTTGATGATTAATAATCACGGTAACCTTTATACATACTTTTTGGTCACTTTTATGTCTTCTTTGGAGATATATCTATTCAGATCTTTTGTCAACCATTCTTACAGTTATGAGGTAATAGCATGATGGTCTTTGTATTTCCTTGATGATTAATAATCATGGTAACCTTTATACATACTTTTTGGTCACTTTTATGTCTTCTTTGGAGATATATCTATTCAGATCTTTTGTCCATTTTAAAATAAGTTTATGTGTTTTCTTGACATTGAGTTATATGAGTTTGTTTTCATTAGCTTTTTTGCAGCTGTGAACAAAAGAACTGATAAGAACAATTTTGGAGGAGGAAAAGTTTATTTGGCATGTTTTCAGAGGTCTTAGTCCATCGATGGCTGACTCCATTTCTCTGGGCCAGAGATGAGGCAGAACATCATGGTGGAAAGGCATGGCAGAGTAAGACAACTCAGGACATTGTCCCAGGAAGCAGAGAGAGAGAGAGAGAGAGACAGACAGACAGACAGACAGAAAGATTCCTGAACCACTAACAGAATATGTACCCCGAAGACATGCCCCCAATGACCCACATCCTCTATCCACACCCTACCTGCCTGTAGTTACTACCCAGTTAATCCGTATCAGAGGTTTAGGTTAAAACTTGTAACCCAATCATTTCACCTCTAAGCTTTCTTGCATTGTCTCACTTGTGAACTTTTGGGGGATACCTCATATCTAAACCATAAAAGATTTCTTTATAAAATTTGGATATTAGACACTTCTCAGAGACAATTGTTTGAGGTTTGTTTTTTCCCCCTTATCTGTATGATCCTTTCTTGTTCATCATTTCCTTTGTTTTATGGAAGCTTTTTAGTCATACATAATTCTATTTTTTTTATTTTTGGACTGAGCTTTTGGTATGAGATTTAAAAAATCATGTCAAGGTCAATGTTAAGAATCACGTTCCATGTTTTCTTCTAGGAGTTTTATTGTTTCAAATCTTACACTTGAGGCTTTGGTTCAAATTGAGCTGATATTTTTTAGGCACAGTATATAAAATAAGGGTTTAATTTCATGCTTTGTAGATGTGAATTGAGTTCTCCCAGCATTTATTGTGGGAATTTCCCATTGTGTGTTCTTGGTGCATTTGCCAAAACATAATTGACTGTGTAAGTTTGGATTTATTTCTAGGTTCTCTGTATGTTCCCCTGATCTGTGTGTCTGCTTTTAGACCAGAAGCATTAACCGTATTTCTTTAATCAAGCACTGCCTCTGATTACCCCAGGATTCTTGGAAATTTTAGGCTTGCCCTGAACCTGGCAGAGTTTCCTTCATGTTTGTGTATTTGAGTGTGCATGTGTGTCAGAGAGCATGCCTATGTGTGTCCACAGATATCCATAACTGGATTCACCTTGGCTGTCTCTCTAAGGTAGGTAGAGATCTTTTGCTCTGCATAGGCCTTTTGATTAGTTCAAGTCTTTATGTTTAAGGAAAAAAGCAAACAAGCAAATAAATTTAGACTTGGAGCTCTTGTAATCACTTCAGCTCAGAAACTTGATAAATGCTTTCAGTATTTCTAATGCAGAGGATGCCTCAGTATCTGAGAGACTTGTGGAGTAGTGCACACCCGAGTAGGTCTTTGTGGGGACCAGTGGTTCTCAACTTGACTGAGCAACAGTATCACATGGAGGACTTGATAAATCACAGGTTCCTGGGCCCCGTCGCCAGATTTTCAATTGGCAGTCTTGCTGCTGGACCCGGAATTTGCATTCCTAAGAATGTTCCTGATGCTGTTGATGCTGCTTGAGTGGTGACCACACTTTCAGAAGCTTTGGTGAGATCCTTGCCAAGGAGTACTTCCCATACCGAAGAGTGATGACACTGGCAAGGAGGGCCCTGTGTGCAGTTCAGTTCCCATTGCACACATCAGACAGCCCTGCCTTTGCAGAATGGGTTCAACCATCCAGAAAGCACCAACAATGAGGATAAATGCTTTTTTATAGATGGGGTCATGTCCCAAGATCAATCAAATGATGCTTTATTCTTTGCAGCTAGTTCCACCCTTTCTGAAAGCAAAATGGTAATTTAAATATGGAAATTTAAATACCAGTTTCAAAGGGTGGATTTTCTTTTAACAGATGAGAAAAGCATGAACCTTAGCCTTCTGGGCTTAAATTGTAGTCAGCGATCTATTTGCTTCAAAATCTTGGGCAAAACTAGTTAATTTCTCTAAGCTCGTGTTAAAAATGGAAATATTAATACTTAATTCTGAAAGGCTGCTATGAGGTTTTACTGTAGTGCTTGGTTAAAATTAGGAAGTCAATGAAAAGTGAATATTTATGTTATTATTCAAGAAACTAGTTGCTTTCCTGCATTTTGATTTAGAATGCTGAATGAAAGGATAAGAACCCATAATTGTCTCCAGGCAAAACTCTCAAATATCTTTTCCCTTTATATAACATTGCAACTAAAATTCACACATGTCAACTGCAAAATCTTCATTGATTTAGTGTCAAGTTAAGTAAGATTGGTGGTTCAATGATCATATGTTGTGAACAAGGAGATCTGAAAGTATTAATTTTATGAAAAAAGTTTTTGATCATTTGAATCAAGAAAATATCTTTTTGTGTGACCAATTGTTGACACTTTTTTGAGGCTCACAAAAATAAAATTAAGGAATCAAAAGCCAAAATATTGATGGAGAGTTAGAAAATTTGGTAAATGACATTTATGGCATTGTATACCTTATTTCCTATAATTTTTGGACAATTGAGATTTTAAAGAGGGATTCTGCCCATGTAGATTTGTTGTCCCAATGTAGTGATTTCAGTTCCCATCGCACACATCAGACAGCTCTGCCTAACTCCACCGATTCCCTAATTTGCCATTTTAAATAGGTCTTTCTGAACTGATGGCGAATGTGCATAGAATACTTTCTTAATTGGGTAAATGTTCAAATGACTTAAATGGTCAGTCCTATCTTTGATTTTAAGACTTTATTATTCTTGGATTGGTGTCAGGGTCAGTGCCAAGGAACTGCATTGAACTTAATTTCTTATTCCTAATTAGGTAACCCCTTGTGGATGATTATAACTTCATTGGTTAATTGATTCTATTTGACAGCCAGGCAATGTGATTCTACTCCCAAGGAAGTTATCTGTGGGCTGAAGTAGGTTGCAGCAGTAGTCATGGCATCAGGGTTAGAAAAGATCACAGTGATTTTACCCTCCTCATTAGCCTCTACAGGAAGCTCAAGACATCATTACCTCTCTCCCCCACGCACCCAACCATTCAAAGATGAGCAAGTTGCAAGATAGTAAAGGAATAAAGAAAGCTTCTCAGGGACATGTGATTGAACATAATGTGCAAAGTAAGACAAGTGGAGAAGCAAAACGGTTTTATCTAAAACATGAATGTAGTTCTCATTTCCCTTTATGAATCTGCTGCAGTTGGGTGGCTTATGATTTTCTCCAGGGCGTCCAGATAGAGCAGGGGTCTCATAGGTTCTGCCTCTGCCAGGTTTACCTGACCTATTTAGTTCCGCTTTGTATATTCCATTCACTAGCTTAGTGCTGGGCTCCAACAAGGGCAAATCAATGTATGATTCTAGAGGAGAGAGAATAGGAGAAGCAGCTTTACTTATCCACCATATCCAATAAGTGACGCACGTGGGACAAGCTATACAGAAGCCCAGCTGATGAAATGGCATCAAAGGCCAGCTAGTTGCTCTGGGCATACATTTAGGCATGAAACACTTAAGCAACTTCTGTGATTGCTAGATGCATGATGGGGACTCTATAGCCCACAGATGTTCTCTCATTTCTGTCTTCTTATCTGGGGAAGGGCTCATCAATGAAAAAACTATCTCATTCTTAACACAGTGCTTTTGCTAACATTAAAGAGCACTCTGAAGTCCATTTAAATGGCCTGCAATATACAAATTTATGCATAAGAATTTTGGGAAGCCATGGTGGCTTTTTCTAAGTTGTAGGATTGTAGGATTAGAAGTGATCTATTTCTCTCTCTCTTTCCTATAAATATTTGTTTCCTTTTTTGCAACAATCACCTATTATTTTAAAATAAAATGAAAGCAATTTAAAGAGATTCGTAGTTTACTTTCCCCAAACAATCCTATATGTGAAGGATGTTTATCTGAGTTTCAGTTTCCCATAGCGATTAAATGATTTGATTAAGATCTTATTTGGTGGGGCTGGAGCAGTAGCACAGCGGTTACCACGCTTGGCTGACATGCACAGGACTCAGACGTACACAGCAAAGTGTCAAAGCAATGAAAGCCACATGAAAAACTAAATAAAATTGATTCTCTCTCTCTCTCTCTCTCTCTCTCTGCCCCTCTTTCTTTTCAAAAAAATGATCTTATTTGATGAAACTACGAAGCAAATCATTGCTTTCTAACTTATTCCATCATGACAAATAAGCCTAATTGTAATAAAGAAACTGAAGCTTAAGTCTCTTTAATGTCCGCTCTCCTTAGGAGCCTGTCAGCCACATGCCTTTTTCCTCTAATGCGTCCTCAAGATCAATGCACTGGGTTTTGTGGATGCTTTAGGAGTAGCAGACTAGGGAAACAGGGCTTAGGAAGGGGACCAGTCATCATGGACACTGTAGAAGGTCTGAGCTTCTCTTACCTATCTTATGCAAAGGGTCACCTTATCTCTTGGAGCTAGATTTCTCTGAGTAAATTCATAGGGGCCAGGAAAGCTTATTAGAATTCAGTCCCTACTGTCTGCAGAAAGACAGTTTACATGTGGCACCAGCTCAGACATGCTTCTTCTAATTCATTTGAAGGACTTTGAAGGAGAGCGTCAGAATTTAATATTTGCCTGCAATTTTGCTAGCGCTCCTTAAAGGCAGCTTGGTGGTCTGATTCTGGGCTGGGTACTGTTCAGAAGGATTTACCAGAGTTCTTATGGAGGGGTCACTGTGAGGATGAGGTGAAGGTGAGCCCAAGGACCAGGACTAGATTTCTGCTGGTCAGAGAAATGCAGCTGATGAGGCAGGAATGACCAACATCTGTGCTCAGTGCCTCCACTCCTGGCCCTGTGGCTGTGGCAGTCCTTGCCAATTGACTCCTTGGCCATATTTGCACATAGCCTTAGCAGCCTTGCCAGGCCTCTCTAGGAACATTCTCATCACTTAACAAGCAAAAAGCTGTTCTCCACCCCATAAAATAGTCAGCGTGGGATAGGAAAGTGGTGAGCTTCGACCATCTATGGGTGTGTGCTTGCAACATTACCGTCAGATTTTATGTCATTTCATCATGTTGAGTTTACAAACAGTCTGGGTCATTTTTGCTTTGATGGTACGCTAGTTTCTCTGGATTCCATTTAGCTCATCTCAGGAGCAACTCAGTATAACACATTACTGGGGCAAAGGTCTGATTAGAAGACTCTAAGAGCAGGATATGTAGCTTCCTTGATCACATAAGGTTCTTTCTCTATTGATGCAACAACATTTGTCACCTCCTAGAGCATGTGCTACCATTGCTCTATGTCTGCTCCACCCTATAAAAGAGTATGTACATTAAAAATATTCTGCAGTTTTATAAAATTATCCCTGTGACATTTCAGTGTAAGATTGAAAGTTAGGGAGTCATTTGTTGGAGAATTCTCCGTAAAACACCTCTTTCTTTTCCTGAAAGCTTTTCCTATTCTCAGGTACAAAAAGAGTCCTGTCCCCTGTCTCAAATAATCCACGTCCTTAGTAACTCTACATCCCTGAACAAGAGTAGGTACAGCAGGCCCTTCTCCTTCTCTATTTTCCACCATTCTGCATTTCTCAGCCACTTTTCCCTGGGAAGAATTTCTTACCTCTAGATCTGCTACTTTACCCAGATGTATGACTTGATAGGTCAGGAAACTTTACTTGTGAGTCCAAGGGTGGAAACTTAGACATTTTGTAAATCGCAGGATGCCATCCTAGGCTCTTTGCAAATCCCTCTGCTACATGTATCACCCTCTCTTTTCAGTTCAAGGTGTTGTTTTTGTCTTGTCAAATAATTTTCCTTTCAAATTGCTAGAAGAAACATAGAACTGCTATGATCTTTAAACAACAGCAGCACAAGAACCTGTCATAAGTACCAAGATCCTTTAATGTTTAAATCCAAAGCAGGGGAGAAACATGGAACAGTGGGGAACCCAAGGGGGTAAACCATGGACTGGCACCAGCGTTGGCTTGTTCTGTCATTATACTTTTGTTCTTGATCGTTTCATGATGAATCCCTCCTAATTGTAAGACCATGTTTAATGAATAAAAATAAAAAAAGAGAAAAAAATAAATCCAAAGCAGATTAAATAATAACTGAGATGAGGGAGTTGCTTGTATTTAGAAATGATTTGCCACTTATGGCCTTTCTTGATTTTTTAGGAACTGCTAAGTGTGTGTGTGTGTGTGTGTGTGTGTGTGTGTGTGTGTATGTATATATATATATATATATATATATATATATATATGAAATCATCTCAGCTTCTAAATCAAGATAGAAGAGACCAGTATTTTCCTTCCCAGGGGATGTATCAACCATCATTAAAGATGCAGACAGCAAAACAGCAATTTGAGCCTCAGAGAGCAGGTTGGAAAAGAATAATTTACAGTTGTGTTTCTGCTGCTGGCATTACACTAAATCACACCAAGTCCCTTTCATTTGTTAGGCATGCTTTCAGTCTTGGATCAAAATAAGTCTATCAGGGTATATTTTTTCTCTGTTTTGCAAATAACATTTGTTTTTCAGAAATCTGGGGCCAAGAAAAAGAGACAGTTTTCTGCTCAGATATAAATGCCACATCTGTGCTTGGGCCACAGGCAGAGGAAAGCAGGGAAGTTGGATCTGAAAGCGCGACTTATGGCAGTTGGGTAGGAGAACAAAAATCTCTTTTTCCTCCTTTCATTTTCAGAAAACCACAATCAATAACACACTTGTCACTTCAGCAAGGGGCACAGGAGCAGAGAATTCAAAACAAATGCATTAAAACCTTTTAAGTGCAAAGTGCAAATGCAGATGTGTTCTTGACATTGAATTTTTTGTATCAGAACAACGATTTCAAATCCTTGCATGGAAGAGACTCTGGAATAGAAGGGATTTGTGTCAGTTTACTATTGCTCTTTGTCTTCTCAGAACTTGTTTTTTTTTTAATTGAAGTCTTATGCTTTGTTTGAAATTATCAATAATAATATTGTATGTAAGTTCTGTGGCCATTTGATATGGGTACATAGATCTTGGAAGTCACCTAGACTACTGTTACCCATTTTGAAAATTAAGATTTTGACATTTTGACTGGAGAATACCTAGCCAATTAATTATAGAGCTAGACTAGCAAAGTTCTGCTGGATCTTTGTCCAGATTTAGTCTCAGGGTACATCCCTTTCTTTTGAGAAAGGTCATCAGCTATAAGAAGTTGCTGCCATGTGTACTTTACAATTAGAAAGATGGCAGGTGACCTGACCCAGCAGAACGTGGTGTTTATTATGGGTTCAAACCTTTATGATTCATGAAGTGAACACTTTTGTTAGACCAAAACCAAGTCAAAACACACAAAGTAAAATAATAAACCACATGGTTGAATAAAGTTTAAAAAAAAAGATAAAGAAAAGCGTATAAAATGACCATGGCAAGCAGATCACATAGACACCATGAATGAGCATTTTCCTTTGATGATATATCAAGCACTTGAAAAGGCTTAGACAAAGTTAATTTGTGTTAAACAATTCTGTGTTCTTTATCTTTTGACTAGTACTAGTCCCATCTCTCTTCTTTTAGTAATGTAGTTTTTTAGTCTATAATTCCATTGTATGAGTAAATGATATCATCTGACATCCATAAAATTAACAGATGGTTACCTTACAAAGAAGAAAGTGAATTTTTCAATGACCAGCTGCTTTTACTGCATTTCTTTTCCCCCCTCTGCTCTTACTCTTTGCCAGATACTAAGATGTACAATGTTAATATCCCAATATGTTAAGATACTGTTCTTCTTTGGCTGATTTTGGGAGTCAAGTCTATCATTTTAGCTTCAGCAGCACTACCAAAAAACCAACTAAATCATCCTGGTTCTCTTCATTTTCCATTTTCAATTTTGGGTATCATTCTTAGTCTATGGTTGTCAATCAAGACCAGAAAAACAAACCAGAAGAGAACAAACAGGACAGAAAAGAGCCATTGCATTCTAATCTGTGAGTCATGGTTCCTGAGATAACAGTTGAGGCTGCTAAGAGCTGAGCTCTGATGACTGCTCTCTTCCTGGACAGAGCATTCCAGATCAGCCAGTGTCTTTTTTTACTGCAGTCTTCGCATCCCCTACCCTGCTCCCTTGTAGGCTTGAATGAAATGAAACAAAGTTCCTAGCCCCCAGGAACTGACTTGTTCCCTCTGAAGCTAGAATCCAAAAGAAAAAAAGGCTCAGACTGAGTCCCACAGAACCCCTCATGGAAGCATCAGCACCTCTGTTCCATCCTTTGTTGTTGTTGTTGTTATTTGAAGTGAGAGTGCTACCCTGTTGAACTAAGCATAGGGACTCCCTGAGAAATTAGATCCTGCCAGATCCCCTTGTTAGCATCCCATGATTTCCAACTCAGTCTCAGTGGAGCTTTCCAAAGACAGCCATGTGGTCCAGCTGGATTTGAAAAATCATCCTGTCTAATGCTTCCATCCACCATTCCTACTTCTACAATCCAAATGTAGCTAATGATCTCTCACTGAAATGAAGGGCAGGAGAGAAAGCTCAGCCTTCTGGGGTTGTTTTTGGAACTTCAGTACTGACAAGGCACAGTAAAAACCCAGTTTTCCTCTGGAGAATCAGGAACTTTTTCTTTGTATATAAAATTACTTTCTAAATTCTCCCCTGGCACTTTTCAAGACCAGAAAGAGTCATTTTTGTAGGAAAATGAGTGAAGTTCTTCTGCAAAGTTATCTTTTAAATGTCAGGATTTTAAAAATATCAAAGATAAACAAGTAGTTTGAGGGAGGGAGAAACTTATGAAACTTACAAAGCATACAGAATGTTGAGATGGTTTTATTGCAAGTTAGAATTTTGTTTTCCTAAGTCTTTCTGTTGAGAGTTTGGCTTTGGATATAAAAGATTCTCTCATCATCATTGAAAAACAGATCGGGACATATGATATTTACCATGATTCATTTTATCTATACCTTTTGGATCACAAACAACAGTCTTTTTAGATTATAGTTGCAAAGAAATTGACGATTTATTTCTGGCTTACTCTCCATCTCCACATGGGCATGCACATGTGCACACGTGCATGCACACATGCACACACCCACACACTCACACATGCATACATTCCCAGACAGCCTATCCATTCCAAGCAAACATTTGAAGAAAAATGTGACCTTGAAAATGAATGAAAAGAAAAACATATAAATTACAAATGTGATATTGAGTCTAGATGAAAACAGTGCTGGGTAATAGATAATAATCCTCAGAATATGTTATTGTTAGATATTTCTCTTCTGTGATTATTTATTTTACAACCAAAATAAAAAGTCATCAGCAGCATCTATAAACATCTAACATTAGAAAGCAAATATAATGAAACCTTTTCATATAGAAGATCTATGATCCACAAGCAGTTGTTTTCATGTTTATGTTTAGCAATTTAAGCATATTATTTAGCATTTAAGAAGCATCACTAATAGCAGGGTGCTACAAAACTAATGTTTTTGTCTGGTTCTTTTTCTTTGATGTTGCTGTTAAGAGAGCAAAAAGGTGGGAGGGTTGGATAGAGATAAAGGGAAATACTATTGGGAGCAGGGTAAAATGGTTGTACAAGGTTCAATAATACATGCTACAGTAAGGTTGGTTCTGGCTGTTGGAAATGTCTTGAGGATTAACTATCTTGATGGGAAGGATGCATTTCCAGGAAATAATGAGTCTTAAGTCCGTGTGATGAAGCAAAAGGAGGCCTCAAAGTCAGATACACCAGAGGTTTGAATGCATTGTCTTGTGATTTGTAGAGCTCCATAGGAACAGAATAACCTGAACTCTTGATATCACAGAGGTTTTGAGCAACTTTTATTCACCATATAGTTTGACATTGGCATACAGGAAGTTTTTCTGAGCCCCTGGCTCAATAGCCAGGGCAATGCAACCTTAGTGCTGCCCATGAATACTCCATGTTTATGCCCAGCACAATATAGGAACTGATTTTGTACTAGTATCAGACCTTCTAAAGACAACTGTGATTGCCCTTCTTTTCCAACTGTTGAATCACATGTTGGGGAGTGTGTTAGTCAGCTTTTCACCACTGTGACTAAAGGATAATGACAACGATACATTTTAGGAGGAAAGAGGTAAATTTAGGAGCTCACAATTTCAGAGGTCGGAGTCCACAGGAGGCTGGCTCCATTATTTGGGGCTCAAGTTAAGATTGAACATCATGGCAGCACAGTGTGGCAGAGGGAGTAGAGAGCTCAAAGTGTTACATCAGGAAGCAAAGCAGAGAGAGAAGTTCCATGCCAGATACAGAATATGTATACCAAAGGCACGGCCCCAATGACCCACCTCCTCCAGCCACATCCACCAGCCTGCAGTTGCCAGGTAATCCCTATAAGGGGTTTAACTCACTGATTGGGTTAAGGCTTTCTAAACCAATCTTTTTACCTCAGCCTTCCCCAACCTTCACACATGAGCTTCTGGAGGATACCCCACATTCAAACCACAACAGGAAGTAAGAATGTGTGGGATAGATAGTCATTTCCCTTTTATGATTTAGTGATAAAGCTATCTAGTCCCTATTTATTCTTTACCTTATTCTATCTGTTCAACTCCCTAAGATTCTCCTTGCCTAATAGTTTCTCTCATAAAAGTCTGGCTTTTCCAGGGGGATCCATAACTATGAAGGTGGAGGGAGAAGTGAGGGAGGAAGGGAGAGAAGGGAGGCGTTGGGGGGGGTTATCAATGCAGCTGGGAACTCTTGACTCCCATGAGAAGCCCAACTATACACAGACAGGCATAGAAATTCAAATTTCAAAAATTAATACACATGTGTATGCTTATTTCCATCTATAACGTGGAGATAATGCAGAGGAGACATGAGAGCAGGGAGTGGATGAAGTCGGGGTGGGGGGGCAGAGGGAATCCTGGACCAGGGTAAGCCTTAACTCACTTTGTGAATATCGATGTATGTATGGCGATGTAACAATGATTCCCTCCAATATATAAGACTATGTCAAACAAATTAAAAAAAAAGAAATGGAAAAAATAAAGTCTGGCTTTTGTAATTCCAAGACATGTAAGTTCAACTAATTTCTCTAACACTCTTCTGTTCATGAGGGAAGTGGTTAGAATAATACCTGCTTCATCAAATAAGCACTGTCTTCCAAGTATCTGGAAGACAGAATATGTTCATTAAATATTAGTCTTCCTTCTTTCTCCACATTCTCTGTCCTGAAATATGTCATATGGAGAGGAGGGGGTTTCTAAGAAAAATGTGCTCAAGGCATCTTCTGTTGTTCAACTCCAGGCAGGTCCCTTCTCAGGATGTTGACTTAATTCAAGATCATAAATATTATTTAAAGATAGATACCAACTTATTATAAATTAGTTATGCAATTATGTACACAAAAGAGTAGACCAGAAACTACAAAGAAAGGTGGCTTGTGACCTCAAGTAATGTACAATTTGGGAGTGATAGGAAGACACACAAACAAAATTATAGGGAAAACAAATTAAGAGCACAGAATTACTCTTAAGATTATACATAAAACTGCCAGAATCAATAAATGAATAAGTAAAATTGCAAAATACAACATTAATGTATAAAAATTAATTGCATCATTATAGACTAGTGATGGAAAATCTGAAAAAGAAATTTTTAAGATGCAATTTTATTTACAATGGCATGAAAATATTTAGGAATAAACTTAACCTCAAAGACAAGTGGCAACTTGTATACTGAAAATTATAAAACATTGCTGAAAGAAATTAAAGAAGGAACAAATGAATTAAAAAACATTCCATGTTCATGGATAGAAATATATTTTCATTATGTCAGTTCTACCCGAAAAGATCAACCCCTGAAAAAATTCTAATGACTTTTTTAAACAAAATATAAAAATCCATCTTATTGCTAATGTAGTTTCAAGAGACCCTGAATAGCCAAAACTATCTTGAAAAAGAAAAAGTTGAAAAGTTCAGATTTCCTGAGTTCAAAACTTATTACAAAGCTACAATAATCAAAACAACGTACAACTGGTACAAAGGCAAACATAAACCATCTAAATAGAATAGAGAATGCTGAAATAAACCATCCCATGTGTGGTCAAATGGTTTTCAAGAAGTGTATCAAGAACATTCAGTTGAGGAAAAGGACAATATTTTCAACAAGTGGTGCTGAGAAAATTGAATATCCACATGAAGAAGAATAAAGTTGAATCTTTACCTTATGCCATATAGAAATAAATTCAAAGTAAATCAAAGGTCTATGAAAATATAAAACTCCTAGAAGAAAATATGCAGTAAAATCATTGTGACATTGGATTTAGAAATGATTGGATGTAAAACCAAAAGCAGATAAAATAAATGAAAAGATAGATTTATTAGTTATCATCAAAATTTTTTAAAAAAATTGTAACAAAAGACAGCATGAACAGAGTGAAAAGGCAACCTATGAAATGGGAGAATGCTTATGAAAATTATATATCTGATAAAGGGTTAATATTCAGAATATATTAAAAATGCTTACAATAAAAAATAAAATCAAACAGCCCAATTTATTAGTGGGCAAAGTTCTTGAACAGACATTTCTCCAAAGAAGATATACAAATTACCAATAGAAACATGAGAAGATGCTCAATGTTACCAGTTATTAGGGAAATGCAAATCAAAATTTATTGAGATTTATTTTACACTTATTAGGGTAACTATTACGAGAAACTCAACAACTATCAGCAAAGAATAAAAAAAGTGGTGGCAAGGATTTGGAAATACTGAAAACTTGCATACTGACAGAAGGAATATAAAACAGTTCAGCTGCTTGGAAGAAGAATATTGTTGTTCCTCAAAAAATTAAGCGGTGGCTCAGTGATTCCAGCGCTTGCTTGGCATGTGCAAGGACACAAGTTCAACTCCAGCATATACAGCGTAGTCTCAGAGCAATGAAAGCCACATGAAAAACTAAGAATAAAAATAGTTTCTTTCTCTCTTTCTCTCTCTCTTTCTCACTGTCCCTCTCTCTTAAAAAAAAGTTGAAAGTAATATTAGCCTATGATTCAGTGATTCTACTACTGGTTATGTACCCCAAAAAATAAAATGCAGAGATTCAAGTAGAAATTTGGAGTTCCATTATTCCAAAACCAAAAGGTAGGAATGACCTTCATGTCCATTGAAAAATGAACAGTGGGTAAATAAAATGTGGCATATACAAACTTGGAATATTATTCAGCCTTTAAATGGATTGGAATTCTAACATTTGCTACAATATGGATGAACCTTGAGAATATCCATGCCAAGTAAAATGCTCTAGACTCAAAGGACACATATGATTCCACTTTTACAAGGTACCTAGAATAGTTACATTAATAGGGACAGAAAGTAGAATGATGTTTTCTGGGAAATGGAGGCAGAGATGGGAAGTTTATGTTTTCAGTTGGGGATGTTGAAAAAGTTCTGGAGATAGATGCTGGTGAAGGTTAGGTGTTATTTGAAAAGAATTTTGAAAGATTGTTGGGATTTTAAATAAATAAGTATTTTTGGAATCTAGAACTTTCAACACTGAGCGTAATTGTGCAATGAATTTTTGGATAGGTGAGAGTTAACCACATTAATTCCTACATTCAATAAATATTTATTGAGTATCTACTAAGTACCAAGACATTGCCTTAGGCAAGATCCTCAAAGAAAGCTCAGTGATTTATGATATTTACAAATAGAAAGCAATATGAACCCCCACTTTTTTTTTACTTACTATTATTTATTTATTTGAAATCTCTTCTTAAAGCTTAATATACCTTGCATTGGAGATCCCCTCTGGAATTTTGCCTAACTCAACTACCAACGATTTATTGTAGTAAAAGGTTATTTCTTTACCTCTCTCACATACCTTGTTTCTTCTCTCATTGTCTCATTGAAAGAGTCTTGGACGTTTAAATGAAAATTGGATTTGATGAAGATAACTTGGTTTTATCTGAGGTATTTGATGACTGACTTGACCAGTGTAGTAAGATCATATTCTTTCTAAGATGAAAGACAATAAAAAAATTGTATCTAGCTCTTGTATGATAATTAGGTAATTCCTTTGCTCCAGTTCTGGGAAAATGTTGTAGATAAGCAAATAGTGAATTCAGAGCAGTTCTGCTTATGGTATCACACAGTGCACTTGCTTAATGATTTAACAGGCGTACTAAACAATCGAGCCTTTTTAAAGAAGCTGTGTAAGATGAATGTTAATATAGTCTTATAATTGCCTTTCAAATGGGAAAATGCTGATTAAAGTTTGCATTATGGTTCCTAGTAGAAATGGGTGGGAATTAAATATATTTTTATAAATATTTTAATATCATAAACCACATCCAGCAATCAATTGGAGCAGCTGAATAAATATGGCCTCCATTGCTTTGAAGATTCATAGTTTATTTAAAAATGTCCTTGGACTGTCAGCTGTTCAAATCCATTTCTCCTGTTCTTGTCTCTATAGTTAATAGCTAATCATGGTGCCACCAGCTCTGAGGGTGCAGGGTAGATGTTAATTCCTAGGAGTTATTATTTATATTAGCTCTAACTTAATGAAAATGAGCACCCAGAGTTTGAAACAAGGGAACTTGTTTTTCCACTGTCTGATTTTCAGATTATAAAATCCATTGGGCTTTAATTTTCCCATTTGTAAGTTGGAAGGATAGAACACTCCACTGGCAGGACACAAGCTGTGAGTATTCTGTTTACAAACAGACAGGATGTAGCTAAGATCGAGATCTATTAGGGCATTTAAAACCAACTAGCCAGGACCAACTTCACATCCAACAAACTTGGCTCTCAAGTTCTGCTGTTTAACCATTACACATCAACCTCCTTGATTTCAGAGATGAACTTTCTTTTTGGCTTTGTGTCCCACTGTCTCATTAGACATGCTTTTCTGATTTTCCTGCAGTAATGATTTATGGAAGATCCTCTTTGTTCTCAGTGTTAGAACTCGTAGACAGGATTCATGTTCTGGAATAGACTCTTTCCTTGGTTGGTTGATGTGGAATGCTGGTTTGTTTCCTATTTGATGTATGTTATTGAGCAGATAAATTTCTCTGAGCCTCACTTCTTCATTTATGAAATGGTATTAATTATCCATTCCAGGACCTTTCATGAGATTGTAGATTAAATGGCATTATTTGTGGGAAGCTGTTGCTGTAGTGTCTAGCAGAGAGTCATTTCTTGATCTTTTTTGGCCATGATGATGACAGCGAGGAGAAGGAGGAAGAGGAGATGCACTGGGGACCAGCAAGTGTTCTCTAAATAAATATGTCTTGACTATTTATCTCCATATGCCCCAGATCTGTCCTAGAGCTATTTTGAATTGTAACCCTCTTCTAGGTTCATGTTTTCTTGATTTGTCAGATGGGCAGGTAAGTACCTTTCCTGGTTCAATTCAATGATGATTTCTTTTGTCTTCCTTGGTTTTTATATTCTTGTGCTTAAAGAGGCAAATAGCCTTGCTATTCTTGTTATTGAAAACCATAATCCCTTAAAAACACTTCTTGTTTTTGCCACTCTCAAGAGGTGACCAATTTCAACTATTTTAGATGGTTCTTTGACATCTCCATAGTTTTAAATAAAATGCTTTTATTGAAATTTCTTGATATATTACTTTTAGAAATTCTTTACTGGTTCCCATAATCAACAAAAAAGGTTGAACTCTTTGGTCCCCTCCTCCCCCAAGTGCCTGTGCACTTCTTATTTCTGAATCTTCTCCAATGTGCTCTGTCTGGAGCGAACTTGTTGTCATTATTCAGTTTACACTGAACTGTGACTATTAAAAATTTACACTGCTATGAATATAGACATGCTATTCACAGCTAAGACATATAATATACATGATTTATTTTCCTTCCTTACCCAATTACCCTTGACTCTCTGTGTGTTTTGTCTCTGCTGTTTCATTTGGCCATTTTCTAAGATCACACACTTACCCACATTGAGTCCCTTTCCTATGAACATGTTCAAATACATAGAGAATTAATCTTACTCTTATTTCTTTTTTTATTAGTTGAATATGAACTTACAATTGAGGGGGAATCATTGTCAAACAATCAAGAACAAATGTATATTTACATAGTTAGCCAAGGCTGATGCCATGTCATGATTTCCTCCCTTGGGTTCCCCATGGTTCTATGTTTCCCCCAGTTGAACCCCTGTGTTAAATGGACTTCTTGTGGATGTCCAAGGTTTCCTTTTGAGTCGATTCCCCCATACTCCCTCCCTCCAGTCTTCAAGATATCTTTCCTAATCCTTCCCCCCTCCCTGCCTCCCTTCCTACATCTCCAGGTATCCTAGGCAAGGTACCCCCTATTTGTGTAAAAATTCATACATATTGAGGTTATTATTAGCTTAGCCATCTAACATAGTGTTTCTGGTTGTATTCTATAAAGATTTTCCTAATCTGGCCAATCTGTTAATCAGTTGTTACCTTGGATCCTCTTTCACCATTAGTATGTTATTCCCCTGCCTTCTCTTTTGTTAAATCTCATGTTCCATTGTCTCATTTTGGTTTCTTATTTGGTGAAGTGTGGACTCTGTCATTTTCTGAGGAAAGAAACACCGGAAGCTAATTCTTGAGAACTTGCAAGTCCAGACATCACTGTACAATATCAACACTTGATTGACAATTTGGCAAGTAGTGAAATTCTAAGTAGAAAATGATTTTTTTTTCTTAGTTTGAAGGCATCAATCCATAGTTTTTTCTTGGCTTGCAGTATTGTGGAGAAGTCCAATGCCATTCCAACTCTAGAATCTTCTTGCGAAAACTTTCTTCATTTTTTTCCTTGGAAGGCTTCAGATGTATTCTTTACTCTCACTGCTCTCAGGTATGCCTTGGAATGGATCTATTTTTATTTACTATGTTAGTCACATGATGATATATTTGTTCTGTAAAAACTTATTCCTGGGGCTGGAGTGGTGGCTCAGGGGTTATGGTGCTTGCTAACATGGGCGAGAACACGAGTTTGAACCCTAGCACCATGTACACAATGAAGTGTTTCAGTACAGAGCTATAAGACTTGGGTATTTCCTTGGAGAACTTCCAATGTTTGAATTGTCAGTTTTTCATTTGTACTGGTCAGTTTCTACAGAAAGGACTATTCCCATCTCCCTTGCCTGGTGGGGATGCATCTGGCTTGATTGTAGAAGAGGCAGGTGCAGAGAAAAAGTTGGAGTCTCAAATTTAGCCTGTATGCTTTTACTCCCTCACATTCCATTTCACTATTATAGCCCTGACTCATTACACCTTAGGACTCTGAGCCCAGACACCCCACAATTTAATGTTCTTAGAGAACAGTCCTTACCTCTGAGTTGAGATAAGAGTGGCAGCATTAAGATCTAACTGCGCATTCAACTGTCTACCTGCTTATATTATTTTTATTTTAAAGACAGAGTGGGGGAGGGAATGAGAGAGAGAGGAAAGAGAGAATCAACTTCATTTACCTTTTTCACCTGGCCTTAGTTTCTCTGACACTTGTGTATGTGGTGCTGGAGTTTGAACCTGGGTCCTCATGCATGCCAGGCAAGCACTCCAACCACTGACCCACCACGGCAGCTCCTTCCTGTTTATTTTTAAACCCACTTTATTGTGTTAGTTTCCTGAGTCTTTTGGAGGACCCTGAGATACAAAATAACTTGCTTCTTTTCTTTTCTCTTTTTATCTACTGTTGGCTAAATACTCACGGTTGTGCTGAATTAGTTTCCTCTCATTTATTGGTTTTCCAATTTCTATAATTATGATACTGCATTGTGGTTGCCTCTTCTTCCATTTTATTTGTTCTTCTAGGTTTATGCCTTTTAAATATCCTTTTACTGTTGTTTGACAGTGATTGCAGGAGTGAGCAGGGACTATTCCTTGAGCTAGTGTGCTTTTTCACCTGGAGACCAAAAGTGCCTACTTTCCCACTGTTAGATTCAACATACAAATCCCTTTGTTGTGTGCTTCTCACACAGGACATTAAACTACTAGAAACTACTATTAACATATTTTTTTCAGCTTCCTGCACTATAGTGTTACTATTACCTTAACGTGTTCTGTGGCCTAAGACCAGACATAGACATGGAATTTGTCTTCATTCATCACAAGTGTTTGCTCCAGAGTTTTCTCCAGCTGGTGAATGTCAGAGATAGGAGCTGTATTTCAAAAGTGGCTGAAAGGAACACCACAACTGGATTGTCATTGGAGAGTAACTGCTCATTTAACTGAATTCAGCTCTATCAGTTCAGGCTCTTTCTTGACTTAGAGAATACACAATTTTAACTGCTGCAGTTATTTATTGGTGTATACATTAAAAGGGTCAAGGTAGGTCTGGTAACAGTCTTGGTTTGGTTAGGGGCTCAGATGATATCAGAGTGTTTTCTCTCCATCTTTGTTCATTTGTTGTCATTTTATTTTTAGGTCTTACAGCATAGTTTCCAGAAATCCTAGGATCATGCCTGCTTAAGTTCCATTTGGGCCTTTGCCTTGGAGATTTCAGCCAGAACAGGAAAGTTAGTGCAGAGTGACTCAGATTGGACTGTTGTGCCACCCTTAGCCCATCTCTGAGGGTCTGATCCTGAGTCACCCTTGCTGCTTTCTTTAACAGGTCCTGATCCTTAGCTGTCCTGTCACTTAATCTCATTTGACTATCCCAGTGTGCACAGGCTGGTAGAATTGTCCTTCTATTAAAATATGAAGTCTGAATTTCAAAGCACTTAGGTGATTTTCCCAAGCTATCTGGCATTACATGACAGAGCTGGGCACTTGACT